>JAJPUD010001695.1:6531-70218 GCA_023553655.1 Myrmecobius fasciatus | reverse complement strand
TCTCTCTCTCTCTCTCTCTCTCTCTCTCTCTCTCTCTCTCTCTCTCTAGCACACACACACACACACACACACACACACACAGGATAAATAGGAAATAATGAATAGAGGGAAAGCTTTAGATTTAAGAGATTAGGAAAGGTTTCCTGTGGAAGGTGGGATTTTAATTGGAACTCAAAGAAAGTCAGGGAAACTAGAAAACAAAGATGAGGAGAGAAAGCATTTCATGCACTGGGGGTTCAATTAGAGAAAATGAAGATGGAGTTTCTTATTCCTAAGGGGTACTCCCCCTGAGATGTTACCACAAGAGAGTGACTTGCCCAAGAAGCATTTCCTCTTCTACTAGCATGGAAACCTTTGGGTGAGGAAGGGAAAAGAAGGAAATTCCTCAACATGTTTTGTGTGTGTGTGTGTGTGTGTGTGTGTGTGTATGGTTTTTTTTCACATCTTGTTTTTCCCTCATTATTTATTTTGCTATTCTGCAATCATCAAAAGAAATATGTGTAAAATGATTTTCATATCTGGCACACAGTAGGTACTTAATGCTTATTCCCTTCCAGTTTCCTTTATTATTTGATTCCTTCCTAGGTTTTTGATAGAGAATGGGAAAAGAGACAGTGTAATGGAAGTGGAAAGAATAATATATTTGTAGTTAGAAGACTTGGTTTCCTGACTCTGACACCTCACTTGTGTGGCCTTACACCAAGGATTCTTAATCTTTTTTTGTGTCCTTGGTCTATTTGACAGTCTTATAAAGCCTAATACCCCTTCTTAGAAAAAAAAATGTTTTTAAATGCATAAAATAAAACACATAGGATTGCAAAGGAAGCCAGTTATACTGAAATAAAATTATCAAAAATATGAGTTACAGGCTCTCAGATTAAGTTTCCAGCCTTAGACAAATGATCATAGGATCAATTTGTAAATATTAAGCACTGAAATACAAAAATGAAAAAGTATCTATTCTCAGAGACAAGCTATGTATTTACATGTAAGCCAATACAAAATAATTCTAGGGAGACACTACCAAATGGGAGAGGGAATGGTCAAGATAAGCCTTATGCGGCACTAGAAAGGCTTGATAAATAGAACTAGGGATGAAGGTGAGAAAGGAGTATATTAGTTCCAGATATGAGGGACAACTAGTGAAAGGGCACAGAGATGATGTTGGAATTCTTTACTTGTGCATAGATTGTAAAGGGCAGAAAAGCTTAAAATTTTTTTTTCTTTCAGAAAGTTGCTAATGAAAAGGGGTCAGGGAGGATGGTAACTGGAAGAGGTAGAAAGAGGAAGAAAAACATGTTTTAAGGATATGGGAAATAAAGATGTCTATCAAAGAAAAAGAAGCATTGTAGAGGAAGAGATTGAAGATACTTGAGAGAGAAGACATGCTGGAACAAGATAGTGGAGGAGACTATAAGGTATTAGCTTTGACAAGAGACAGGAATAGTTTTTCCTCTTTGATTAGAAGGAAGGAGAAGAAAATGATGATGCTGAGAAGCTTTGAACTATAGAGGAGAGGATTTGAAGTTCATCTTGATTGGCCTAATCATCTTGATGAAGGAGAAGACTAAATTATTTGATGTTAAGTGTAATGAGTAATGGTTTGATGGTTGATGGTTTAATAGAGGAAACGGTTTAGAGTAGTAATTGGGGAATGAGAGAGCAAGTTAATAAATAATGACTTCTTTGGACCTCAGTTTTGCCGTGGGTAAAAGAGATGAGTTGAATCTAAAATCCTTTCTACCTCTAAATCTATAATCTGATGAATACACTAGGTGGGAGCCTGAACCATATTTATATTATACTATCCCACAAATGCACCTTATTGAATCAAGGGAAGTTAGGGGTTCTGGAGTTTTATGGGACCCATATTATGTGTAAATTTGTTTATATTATAAGATATTGTTTTGCCTCCAATAGAATGTCAACTCCTTCAGGGAAAGCACCAGATAACTTTTCATCTTTGGTTTGCACTTAGTAAATACTTAATAAAATGGTCATTGATTTGAATAATTGAACATAGCACTTTTATGTTTTGTAAAACACTTTGTATACATTAACTCATTTGATCTGATCTCCTATAAAAGGCCTACCTGGTACTATAAATGATCTTTTCAAATGTGTGAGTCTTAGCTCTCCTGGATGATAGGAGTCAGATCTTAACACCTCAAATGAATTGAATAAATCTTTTAAAGTGACTACTATGGCAATGTTTCCTGATAGATGAGATAGTCTTTAGAAATCCCATAAAACATGAAAATAATCAAAGTTGAAGGGGCTGTCTGTAGTCAACAATGATAATATTCCAGTCAAGCATCTGTGAATTGTTTCAACCATTCCAGAAAATGATTTGGAATTATGTGAGAAAAATTACTAAATCACTCAGCATTAAACCAAGTGATTTCATTAAAAGGCATATACTCTAGGCAAGTCAGAGACAAAAAGGAAAATAGCATATACACTGGAATATTCACAGTAAAAAAGTTTGTCAGAGCAAAAAGTTAAAAATAAATGTGTCACCACTAATTTGAGAGTAGTAGAACACATTGGTCAAGTTGTAACAGAATACCATTTCATTTTTGAAAAACTACAAACATAATGAATTCAGAGAAATGCTGGAAGACATGAACTGAGGCAAAGTTAAGTAAGGAGAAACAAAGAGAACAGTATATATAATGACTACAATCATGTCTATTTTTTTGAAGTACAAAAAAGTAACAGAATTTAGAATAAATACAATCACCAATATTGAACTCAAATGTCTACAGATGCTGAATACGACCAATATCCATAATGTACTCTATTAATTTTATTTGGCTACTTTATCTTTGTTACAACAAAAAAAATGAGCAGAGAAATTCTTGTGATGTAAAAAAACCCATAAATATATTGATAAGAAAAAATTTAAAAACACAATACTAAAAATTATGGTGAATGAATGTTAGAGAATATTACTATTCTATTAGAAGCCATGTCTATGAACAATTCAGAGAAGCATGGGAAGACTTTTGTGAGCTAATGAAGAGTAAAGTGAACAGGATATGGAAAACAAATTGTCTACAATAGAAATGGAAAGGGAAAAAGAAAGAAATTAAAGACTGTATAATTATAAAGACCAAGCTTGACCCTAGAAAAAAAGAAGAGAAAATATATTTCCCTTTCTTTTTTGCAGGAGTAGGGAATGATGTGTTAATTAATTTTGCTTAAATGTTGTTTCTATTTTTCCTTTTTATTCTTTGTTACAAGGGAATGCTGCTCCATGGGAGTAGGGAAAGTAGTATATTTAGAAATAAATATGGTGTTTTTTTAAAGTATCAATAAACATTTAGAACAAAATTTGAACAAAATTAAAGATGTAGTCTTTACCCTGAGGGAGAGGGGTATGAATTCTTCTTCTATGAATCACTGT
The DNA here is from genome assembly GCA_023553655.1 of Myrmecobius fasciatus. Classification (NCBI taxonomy): domain Eukaryota; kingdom Metazoa; phylum Chordata; class Mammalia; order Dasyuromorphia; family Myrmecobiidae; genus Myrmecobius; species Myrmecobius fasciatus. The sequence continues at coordinate 66,809 of JAJPUD010001695.1, read as the reverse complement.
ATATACAAATATCTGCAATAGAGGCTAGGATATAATGAAGGTACATCCTAAGAAAGTGCTATGAAAAAATTAAGGGAAATATCAGTTTCACCTTGGGGGAGGGAGGTGAGGTCAAAAAAGGAATAATGAAAACAGGATCATTTGAATTTGAAGGAAAAAAGGGATGTCTACAGATGAGATTCAGGTGGAGTGTTGATGTCCATTCCAAGAATGGACAATAGTGTGAATAAAAACAGATTGTAGAGGGCAATAGTGGAAGATAGAGCAGAATTCAGTTTGGGAGTAATATGGGACAAGGAAGTTTGAAGCCACTGTTGAGGTACTTAAATGTGAGGATCAAGAATTTAAATTTTGTTCAACAGTCAATGGGTACCCATTGAAGGTTTTTGAGCAAAGGATGTGTGACACAAGGAATTACAAAAATTGCTCAAGCACAAGTGTGGAAAATAGATTGGAGAATGAAGTGTTGGAGGAAGAAAAAAATAGACTATTACTATAATCCAGAGATAGGAAGATAGATGAATGAGGGTAATTACAGTGAAAGTAGAAAGTATATGATATTGGGTAAACTCTGAGTTCCAATGCTCATCTAAATAATTTTTCCTGGACTCCCAGAAATCTCACTTCTGCATGAAAGAGAATTTAACTTAGAGGAGAAGCATGGACCTGAAGCCAAAAGAGTCCACCACAACCACAAGTCTTAGACATAGGTGGCCCCCATATGTTATGATAAAAGGGGCCTAGGAAAGACTTGATATGCAAATACTTTCATGCTAGTCATGACAGTGCCTGAAATTCTTTCTTTAGAGTTAAGGAATCATTAAATTGAAGAGATTAAAGTTAAAGTTAAGGGATCAAGTTAAAATAGCAGGGGCCTTTACATACAGAATGCCAGAGCTGAAAGGATCTTGGAACATAGAGTAGAAGGGAATTTAGAACATGTAATGTCAAAGGGAGAAGGGAATGCAGAATGTAAAGTGTTAGAGATAAAAGAAACCTGAGAGATAATTTCTAGTCCAACTCCCTCATTTTCAGTGGGGCTCAGACAGTTGCAAAGCACAGATCACTTCTCATCTAGAGAATTCTGGAGGAAAAGAGATCACCCAGGGACACCATGAGAGTACTTGGTACCCAAGAGGGTAGGGGCCAATGAAATTCAAGTACCACAAATAGGGAGAAGAATATTAACAACAGTGGGACTGAAGCCAGACCCTGTTTCTCAGAATGGCACTGGCCAAGAAAGAGTGAAGGTTATAAAACTCATGCATTTTAACAACTTCTTCTGAGAGCTCCCACTCTCATTCTGCAGGATAAAAGCTGACAGGTGCAGTTGAGTTAATCAGAGTGGATAATAGAGGGAAAGATAGAAGTCTCAGGCCAAATTGCATCAGAAGAGAGAGAGAGAGAGAGAGAGAGAGAGAGAGAGAGAGAGAGAGAGAGAGAGAGAGAGAGAGATCATGATATTTGAGTCAAAAGTATTGAATTAAAATGTTATGACATTTAAAAGGCCAGTACTATCTTTCTGGACCCTAAGAAACTGACAAAATCTAGATTCTGAGAAAAGAGATTCATTTGGTCCTGTGGAATAATCTGAAGAGGCTAGAGGTCATGTTCCATCTCTTCCATTAGCTGGTTACTTTAAATGACTTACTTATCTTCTTTTAGACTTAACTGAATAAAATATTTCCTTATCTAAACTAGATGATCTAAAAGTTCTCTTCTAGTCCTAGCATTCTATGTTCTACATTTTGAGGTTCTTTCAATCTCTGATATTTTGTTTCATGTTCTAGGGTCCCTTTCAATATAACATTATATGCTCTATATTTAATGACCCTTTTAGCTCTAATATTTATTTATATTTCATGATCAAAGATCCCTTCATTTCTAATATCCTATGCTTTATGTTTAAAGGTCTCTTTTACCTTTGACATTCTATAGTGGAGGTTCTAAGGCTTTCTTCAGCTTTGACATTCTATGTTGTATATTCTAAGTTCCTTTTCATTTCCCACATTCTGTGTACTAAGATCTTTGACAGCTGACATCCTATGCTTTCTAATTAAACATTTGCTTCCCTTGAGAAGCTTGCATTTCAGTAGAGGAAAATGGATAAGGACAACATGGACATTAATAAATGAAAATAAAATACATACAAAATAAACACAAAATATTTCCATCCTCTAGGGAGGTAACTAATAATGGGGATTCAAGAAAGGACTTTTATAGGAGGTGGCACTTGAGCAGAACCCTGAAGGAAGGAAACTAGAGATTCTAAGAAGTGAAGAGATAACATTGTGGATAACCATAGTAGTGGGAGAATTATTGCTGGGTAAAGGGAAGGAGTGAGCTAGATCATTCAGTGTATAATAGGCAATGGTATGTAATTATCCTATAAATAAAGTTGAGGACAGATTGTGAAGTGCTTTAAGAACTAGAGAAATTTATATTTTATTCTATAGCAATATGGAACCACTGAGGTCAGAACTGTGCTTAATGGAGATCAATTTGGCAGCTATGTGGAAATGATTTGGAGAGTATAGAAACCAAATACAGGGAGACAAAATAAGAGGCTGTTGTAATAGTTTGAAGGGGGATGAGAGACAAATAAATGGTGGCTATGCAAGAGAAGAGTGAGGTACAGATTTGAGAGATGCTGGGGGAGAACTGAAGAGGCATAGCTTATTGGAGATAAAGTGGGATGAAGGAAAGGAAAGAATCAAAAATAGCTTCTGGGTTGAGAACCTGGTAAAGGATGGTTGTGTCCTTGACACAAATAAGATCATAAAGAAGATAAGTGGGATAAAGAAAGGAAAGGTGAGATTTTTGAGTTGTTGTCAATATTGAGTTTGATATGTCTATTATACATCCCAAAAGAAATATTCAACAAACATTTGATTTATTATGAGGGCACATCTCATAGGAGATTTTGAGCCATCTTCTTCCTTTCTACTTGCCTTCTATTGCCTTCTTCCCTCTATTGCCTTCCTTTTCAAATTCAATTTCAACATCACAAACATTAGACACTTTCAGTAAGAAGAATATGGTGCTATATCATGGGAGAGATCAAGTTTAAATAAGGCATGTTCCTATCGGAGAGAACTTTCTTTCTGGGAGAATGAATGATACTAATCATTCCCATTGCTGTGGAGCTTTTAAAGGTTTGAAGAAAGCACTTTCCTAACAAGTATTTTTCATTCTTTCAAGGATGGCCATCAGCTCACTTTATAAACTTTCAGATTCAAAGTTCAATATATAGAACAAATTCCCAAATTAAAAGACAAAGAAAGTACTTAGATTGGAGCCCATAGAAAGTCAAGGTGATAATAAAAAATGTGTATAACTCATATCAGAAGTGCCCCTTGGCACAAATGACTTCATTTAAGGGATTTCTTCCCCAATCCAACTCACATCCAAGTGCATCATGGGAATATCAGTACCTAGCATTCTCTCTAGCATTCAGTACCACAAGGACCAAAATAGTCCAATTTGTTTACCAATTAAATCACAGAAAAAGGACTTTTGTTTGAGCCTATAGAGAACCAAGATGACGATAATAACAATAACAAAATAATAATAGGGACAGCTAAGTGGCAGAGTAGATAGAATGCTAGACCTAAAGTCAGGAAGATTTATTTTCCTAAGTTCAAATTTGACCTCAAACACCAGCTGGGTGACCCTAGGCAAGTCTGTTCGCCTCAATTTTTTCATCTGCAAAATGAACTGAAGAAGAAAATGACAAGCCACTTCAGTATCTTTGCTAAGAAAACCCTGAAGGGGCCACAAAGAGTCAGATGTGACTAAAACTACTCCACAACAACAAAAATAATAATGATAAAAACAACAGCTCACATTTTAAAATTTGAAAAAGCTTTTTCCTCACAGCAACACCATGAAGTATGTTGTAAATAGATTATTGTCCCTCTTTTACAGAGGAAAGAATCACAACTCTGATCACACGTCTAGAAAATGTTTAAGGAAAATTTGAACCCAGGTGTCCTGATTTTAAGTCCAGTGCTTTATATAATTATCCTGTTCCACTTCTCAAGAAGTGATCATAAAGATCCGTCAATAATGGATATGTACTAACCTCATTTTCTTTTTGATACTCATTAGATTAGAAGATAAGGCAAATTCTACAGATATATTTTATGCAGATTTTAGAAGAGTATTTGAAACAGCCCTATGGAAAAGGTGGAGAAATCTAAGCTAAGTAATGTTACAATTAAATTCAGAATTAGTCAAATAGCTGCACTCAGCCTGTTATTTTTCAGTCATGTCTGACTTTGTGACCTCATTTGGGTCACATTTTCTTGGCAAAGATACTGGAATGGTTTGCCATTTCTTTCTCCACCTCATTTTAGGAAACCGAGGCAAACAAGTTAAGTGACTTGCCCAGAGTCAATACAGCCAGTAAATATCTGAGGTCTGATTTGAATTCAAGAATTTTCCTGATTTCAGGTCCAGCACTCTATCCATTGAGCCACCTAGCTGCCCATCCAAACTATAATTTTTTATAATTCAATGTCAACTTGGAAGGAGGTCTCCAGGGAAGTGCCCCTTGCTCTACTTAACAGATTTATCAAAGGCTTGGATAAATGCATGAGTGACATGCTTATCAAATTAACACATGACACCAAACTAACAGAGAGCTTACATACTGGATTATAGAATGAGAATACAAAAAGGCCTTGACAGACTAGGACATTGGGTTGAATTTCATAGGGATAAATGTAAAGTGTTTCATTTGAAAACATCAGTTTCACACACAAAAAAAGATGGAGTAAGTATGACTAGATAGTGGTTCATCTGAACCAATTATGCCAGTTTGAGTGGAGTACATAGTCGACATGGAAATCACTATCATGTGACAGCCACAAGAACTTCAACATTAAGAGAATTTGAGTGGGATTCCAGCAAGGAAGGAGACCAGACTCCACTTCTCTCCCTCATTGCTCATGTTCAAGCCCCTTCACCTTCAACATAAGATAATTTTCCCAGAAGCTCTCTAGAAATCATCAGATGCTCTCCATTTCCTGCCTTCAATAGTCCTCTTCAGCTCTAAGTCCTGGTGAGTGATCCACAAAAGGTTCATATGCTGTCTTCCATAGCTCAGCTACTTTTCTCATGTCTACATTTCTGCCATCCTTCCCTAGAAGATTAGTTCTCTAATAGATGGCCTGGAAAGAGATTACTTTGGAACTTTGTTTAAAAGTATCATTGCTCAAAAACATGATTCTAGGCCAGTGCCTCTAGCCACCAAGGCAAAGATTAGAGTTGTAAAGTGTCTTAGAGGATACTGAATTCAACTGACAATGTTTTTTAAATGAGAATACTGAGGCCCAGAGAAATTAAGTTATTTACTCAAGGTCATAAATGACAGAGCTGGGATTTTAACTCAGATCTTTTGACTCTTGCATTGAAATCTGGTTAGTTGTTGCCTTTCCTTCTCAGAGGAACAAAATGACAGCAGAGTTACAGAGTGTCCAACTATGGCTGATCAGACCAATACAAGTTTGGAATGCTCTGCCACAGGTCATACACAAATAGTCCCTATGAACATTTGGGGAGGATTCTAACTTTGTGTATCTTGTGTTTCTTCTGAGTTAATTCAATTTTTCTTTGCTCATAAAGCACAGCACCTTCTCAGATGAGGGCACACCATGCTGGGGGTCCTGTGTCAGTGTTTCCCATGTCATACAATCAATTCTAAAGTTCTTAAGAGAGATCTTGAGAGTATCTACTATATGTGAGGTGCTTATGTCAAGTACCAAGGATATAAGTGTAGTCAGTCTAGCTAAGAAGACAGGCGCACAAACATACTAGGAATAAATAGCAGAAAGTGCCATGTGATCAAGAAACTAGATGGTCTAATGAATAGAGCAACTGAACTGTGAGTCAGGAAGACCTGAATTCAAATGTTGCCACAGACTTACTAGCTGTGTAACTCTGTCAGTCTCAGTTCCCTCATCTGGAAGATGGAAATAATAATAGTAGCACCTACCTCACAGAATTGCAATGAAATCAAATAATATATATCTATTTCTATATCTCTATCATTTATATATGTATAGGAATATGTGTGTGAAACCCCAGTTTCAAAGCCCATTGCTATGGTACTGTATTTTCATTGCTGGAAACCAAAGTTCTATGTCTGATGAAGGGCAGAGTAGAGTTAGTTTGAGCACAAGAGCTGGAAGGTCTTCAGTTCTCTTCAATCTTTGAATGTCTTGCAGTTGTTCTGACTTCCGGCTTTGAGAAAGGAGAAGATGGGGTCAACTCTATTTCAGGTTGCTAAAGGAAAAGACTGTAGGAAGAAAGTAGAGGACCTGGCAGCCTTCCTTGTGTCCACATTCTCAACTTGCTACACTAAAAATTTCAGGGAACTTCCCCTTGGATGAGAGCTAGAACACTCTTTTGGTTGAGCTGAGTTACCTCAAGCTCAATGAAAGAATGCCTTCATTTGTGATGTCTGGTAATATATATATATATATATATGTGTGTGTGTGTGTGTGTGTGTGTGTGTGTGTGTGCATTTGTGCATGTGTGTGTATGATTATATAGATATATGTGGGTATATATACACATTAATAGAAAAGTTTCCCCAAGGAGGTAACACATCTTGGTCCTTGGTATATATATGCATATATATCTAAATAATTATATACATATATACATGTATGTATGTGTAAACTTTGGCTATTGAATTGGATGACTAGGTTTTCTTGGTTAAGTAATACATGGATTCATTGTAGAAGTGCTATTTTGTGGGAAAGATGTCAAACCTTACATATAAAGCTTGAGGTCCTCCTTTCCCCAATAATGAAAAAGTGATCAGAAGTTAGGTTAAACCTGAAAACCATTTACTAACAATATTTATGGGAGCAGATAGATGTACTAGCCTAGTAATCCCTCTCTCTGAGGTAATATATATGTAATATATATTTTTAGTATATATATATGTATATGCATATATATGTAAAAATGTATTTAACACTAAGGTTTACAAAGTGCTTTACAAATATTTTCTATTTGATTCCCACAAACAACCCTTAGAAGTAGGTGCTATTATTATCCACATTGTACAAATGAGGAAACTTGGGCAGGCACAGGTTAAGAATCTTAAAGCTAGTCTGGAGCTAGATTTGAACTCAGGTCTTCCTGATGAGGTCTAGTGCTCTTCCACTGTGTCACCTACTCAGAGACAGACAGATAAATATAGACATAGATAAATGTTATATTAGAGAAACATTTGCTTTGCTAGGTCTGCTTTCCCCCCCATACACACCATTTTAATTGTTAGTCAAGAGAGAGGTAATTTCTAAGGTCCTCTGTCAGTGGGGTCCCAGACATATTTTGTTATGGCTTAATAACAATAATATAATACAATGTAATATATGTATCTATACCTACATAAATATATACACAATATTATACATATGTGGGTATAAAACATAAAATCCAGCAACCACTTAACACAAGTATCACCAAGCAGAGGACTGACAAAGATATTCACAGTCAAGAGAACTTAGACATAGAACTTTTGAACAAGCTCCCAAAGTTTCCCTATACCATTCTTGATGGGGAATAATTTCGGAGTTGGACCTCTAAGGGAGATACTGCTACAGAACTTGTGTCCTATCCCATTCTGCCAAGAAATTCCACTTCTGCCACATCTGGCATGTAGTTCTCCCCTTAACTGTGCTGAGAATGTACTTCCCCCTTTTCCCCACCCCCTGAGATCAGTGCCCTTTGTTTTGTCCATGATCTGATGAAAGTGACTGTGTGTGTACGTGTGTACACATAAGATGTGCATAGATCTATAATCTATAATAAAGTGTTTTGAAAATCTTTAAGTGCTATGTTGTGTCATCATCATCATCACCATTAGTGTTAAATGAAGAATATAAACAAGGAGATATGGAGAAAAGGGAAAGATCACAGGCTTGGAATTAATTAGTAGAAAAGTTTCCCCAAGGAGATAATACATCTTGGTCTTTGAAGAATAAGTAAGAACAAGGTGAGAAAAGGGATTGAGGAATGGGAATTCGGATATGGCAGAAATGTGTCATCCACTTGGGAGGGAGGAGCAGGGGATAAATTTAGAGATTAGAAAAAGATCCTTTCATTAAGGTTAAGAGTCTAGTTCCAAGTGATTAATTCAGTAATTCAAAAAAGTCCTTATTAAATGTCTATTATGTACAAGACAAGTAGCTAGGTGGCACAGTGGATAGAATACTGGGCCTGGAATCAGGAGCTCATCTTCTGACTTAGCTGGTGACCCTGGGCAAGTCACTTAGCCCTGTCTGCCTCAGTTTCCTTATCTGTAAAATGAGCTGGAGAAGAAAATAGCCCCCCCATTCCTCCAGAGTCTTTGTCAAGAAAACCCCAAATGAGTTCATGAAGAATTGTACAGGACTGAATTGAGGCAGTTTAAACACTACTGATAGGAAGTTAAAAATCAAAATATTCCTGACCTCAAGTACTTTGCATTCTCTCTGAAAACAATGGGAACATAAATAAGAAAATACAAAATAGCTACAAAGTAGCCAGGCTATTTGAATGGGAGGATGGCCCTGAAAACAGATAGGAGATCCCGATTCCATTTGTGGGATTCAGCATTTGAATTTCTAAGAGGTAAAGGGGAAGAGAATGGAAGTCCATTCTAGACAAGAGAGACAACACTGCAAAGGCACAGAAACAGGAAATGGGAATGTTTTGTATGGGGAACAGCAAATAAACCAATTTGCCTCAATAACAGCAAAGGTGTAAGGATGAAAGAGTAGCCTGGAATCAGGCTCTAAATACCAAAAAGAGAAGTTTGTATGTGATTCCAGAGGCAAAAGGGAACCCTATAATTTTTTTAAGCTGGGAGTGACATAATTTGACTTGTGCTCTAGGTATTGCACCAGGATTAAAGAGAAGAAATAATGACAGATTTTTTGAATTAGTGGGTTTGGTTTGGGTTTCCAATTTAGGGATAAAATGAGAAGGGTAACACTTTGTCAGTTGCTAGTGACAATACAAAGTCTAGAATGGGAAATTGAGAGCTGACCTGAAGGAAGGAACCCAGAAAATCAGGAGAGTCCTTGGGGGTACTCTGTGGGGTAATTTGTTCAGTGCCTCCAAGGAGGTGGTATTTCATCATTTGGTTGCAATAAAAGAACATTCTTCATTGCTCTCTCTCTCTCTCTCTCTCTCTCTCTGGCAATCAACGCCTTTCAATAATGAGCTCTACACCCATCACTTAAATATCTTTTTGAGGGCTGTGGAATTGGACACGTGGGAAAATGTACATTAAAGTAGTCTGATATCATGGAGGTGGCAGCGAATAAGTAACAATGTTTTATCAGGGATAAATCATAGGCGCAAAGGAGGCAAGACCAAACTAGAGTCTGTTAGTATTCAGCTCTTTGTCCACTGATGGTTCCATAATTTCAGCCTGGCCTTCTAATTGCACCTTTAAGTGCTGAAACTACTGAAGAATAAAATGCAAATTGGTCCTAACCTTTCTTGAGTTCACCCTATAACTGTAGCTCAGGTTTCTTTGGAGAAAGGTCTGCTTTGCTAGGGGTTCCCCTACCCATCCCATTTTAATTATTAATCAAGAGAGCAGATAATTTTTATCTGAGGTCCTCTCTCAGTGGGATTCTGGGCATCTTTTGTCATTACTTAACAATGTACCATTCCACCCCACTTACCCAGGGCAGGTTATAAGTCAGGGAGCAGATGACATCGGACTGTCTGACTCCTTCATTTTAAAAGAAGGGAAGAAGTCAGAGTCTGGCTGACCTTGAGGGACTTGGATGTTTGCTAAATGGTGCTGTAATGGAAAGATTTTTGCCCTAGGCTTTGAGCAATCATCATAGACTCTACATAGCAGGGCTTTGTCAGGGGGAGGGAGCTCACCCAAGAGATCACATGCTGGGCCAAAAAGAGAAAATGAATCGAATCTAGTAGCTATATAGGATGACACACCCGCCATGCCCTAGGCAAGGTGAACAGATTAAGAATACTGGTGAATATATAGGATGCTCCTAGGTTCCTCTATCTTCCCCCAAAATTCTCTCTACTCAGGGCTGAGCTGCTCAGACTACCCTGAAGCCACTTCTCCTCAGTGGATTGCTGCCATCCCTGGCCTGTTATAGACCATTCCCAGATCATACATGTTCACAGGTGTCCACACACACACACAGATCAGGGAGACCTTCATATTCTTCTGGGGATTTAGAGGACACGAATGGTTTCCCCTCAGTTTAGGATGTCTTGCTTAGTAATAGACAGATCCCCAGATAGGAAGAAGGCTGATTTCTGCTTGGGGCCACAGAGTTAGGATCTAAAATGGAAGGTGATACATGTAAAATCTGGAAAGAACAGCTTCTATGGACCAAAGTGTGTCTGCAAAGTGACTTAGGATCCAAGAATTGGAATAAGCAAGGAAACCAGCAATTAGGCAAGATTTCAAGGTTGAAAAGTGATTAGGAAACCAAAATACAGAGGGTATTAAGAAAGAAACAGTTTATCTGATTCAATCTGATTTCCCAAAACTTTGGTCTCTTTCTTGTGACTGTAGGATATTCTTGCTTTGCTTGAGATCCCTTGGGAGTAGGGATGTTTCTCTGTGTTCTGATATATGATAAAATGGCCAAGGGACTTCTGTGCTTCATCTCTATCTCTCTCCACCTTAACCTCTCAAATTTCTTCTTCTTCCCATTTGTTTGCTATTGGTATCATTTGAACCCTTCCCACTGGGGTGGAAGTAGGAGATGGATTAGCTTTTAGTGTAGATATTGCACTACATATACTTCTTAGTGTATGATACTAAGTCCTCCCAAATAATAAGAGGTGTATTCTTGTTTCTCCTCTTCTTCTTCTTTCTATGTTTTAGTGACACTGTTCTCTTCTGCTTCTTCTATCTCATCATTCCTCTGCTGAATCTTTACCTAGACCATGACCACTCACTGTGGGTGTGTGTACCTCAAGACTTTGTCCTAGGCCCTCTGCTCTTCACCCTCTGAATCATTTCCCTTGGTGATTTCATGAACTCTCATATGAGGTTCAAATGAGAAAAATGAACAAAGGTGATTTTTTCATAATGTTAAGCACTATATAAATTTTTTTATATTTTATATATAATTTCTTTTAACAGTTTTTTCTTTTTTTAGGATAGTATTTTAGTTTGTTGCTACTTTTGCTATTATTATCCCCATTTAAGAGATGAGGAAACTGAGATTGTGAAAAGTTAAGTGACTGTATAGGATCACATAGCTAGAAAGTGTCTGAGACAGGATTCAAGTTCACTTCTTTCTCATTCTCATTCTAATCTCTATCTGCCATGCTACCCTGCCTCCCAGTGAAGATTCTTTGATTCAAATCTGAGTCCAAATAAGTTCATCAATTGGAACTGGGCAGACTACACATAGAATGACAAATTTAGAATATATAATCCCTAAGATCCATTTCAATTCCGACATTTTATGCCCTGAGCTCCCTTCTGGCTCTGAAATTCTGCATTCTAAGTTCTCTTCCAGGTCTGACAGTCTGTGTTCTAAGATGTCCTCTACTTCTTAAGCCTGTGTCAAATAATATCAATTATAGGCTATACTCAGGTTTTATACACACAAATTTAGGGAAGAATGAAGTTTATTTTCAGATCAATATAGTACTGGAAAGAGAAACAAGAAGGAGACATGAAATCAGAGAATATTGCAAGTTACCAGCACAATATTAATTCATAAAGAGTCTTCCATGCCCTCTGCTTGTCTTGTCCCTCTGGCTCCCAGAGCAAGTTTTCAAATTAAAGTGCAGCCATCAGACAGGGCCCCCCAACAGGCCAAGGAAAGGAACACAGAACAGCAATTACTGAGGAGAGGAAAAGGATGGGAGGTTGGTTATGGTAAGGAATATATCTCAAAGAAGCTTTTTGTTGGGGTGGTTTTTTGTAGTTGGCCACAAGGGATCTATCCTTCCGTCCCCAGGACTAGATGGGCCCCTGGGGAAAGCAGGCTTCCCTCAAGCTAAGGATACTGGCCTGACCCTGCCAAGAAGCCATTGGGAGAATTAAGGTTAATGAGATTTTGATGAACCTGCAGCTTCACATTTTGAAAGGGAAAAGGATTGGAACCCTTACTAATTAAAGAGAGCTGACCTGTGAAATGAGGCTGCCCTATAGCTCCTGGGACTGATAGCCTGTCAGGGAGGAGTGCCAGGGGAAGGAAGCAATGGGGAGACAGAGAGAAACAGGCAAGAAAGAGCCAGACAGACAGATCCAGAGACGACAGGCACAGACAAAACATTCAAAAAGGATTGAGGATAGGAAGAGAAAGGCAGAAATAGGGGAAAACAGACAGGACAGAAAGGGAAGGAGGAGAGAAGAAAATTGGAGAGAGATGAAAGAGACAGAGAGCAAATAGGCAAAAAGATCTAGAGCAAAATAAGGTGGGGTGAAGGACAGAACAGATAATGGGAGACAAAAAAAAGACAAAGACAGAGGGAACAAGAAAGAGACGGACTGACAAAGGAAGAAGGAATTATTGTATTATTGTTTAGCAGTTTCTACTACATGTGTTTTGTCTCCTCAACAACACTGTGAATATTGTTTAGGACAAGAAACAAACCTCATCCAGCTGTCTCTGCCCCAGATTAGGTTTAATGCAGGTCTGTGCATAGTGTGGTTAGGACATACTTGAATGAATGAATGAAATGAAACACACAGAGAGAGAAAGAGAAGCATAAAAAGGAGAGACAGGAAAGTAGAGGAAGGAATTAGAATAGGGAGAGGAGAGGAAGAGCAATAAACCGAGAGGCCAAATTAGAAGCCCTTTCCTTGAAGCACTGACAGGAACTGGAGTACACAGAGACAGCCAATAGATCACACAGGGTTTCCCAGTGGAGCCTGAAAATGTTGCTCTGCCTGGCTGTGGTTTTCCCCTCCACTGCCCTCTACTCTGCACTGACCTTTCTTCTTTCCCAAGCCCTGATCCTGATCTAAGGCTTAACCTTACCTGTATGGAAGGCAGACATAGAGGAAAGGTACAGTAGGCTATCCATGAGCTCAGCTGCATGACAGGGAAACCTGAGCAAAAATCTCAGTATCAACAAAGCAGGATTTCATAGTTATTTCTAAACCTTTTCATTCTGGACATATCTGTGTGCCAAATCTCCTTTTCATTCACACACTCTCTCTCTTCACACAATAAATATGGAACCACTCTTTCCCCCCCATACATGATATATACATCAACATATGACAGAACATCCCTCCAGAACACACATAAATTTAGATATATATAAACATGGATATATATGTGTACAATATCCATAGTACAAATATACACAGCAATACAATAAATATGATATGGAAGTAACATACAAACCTGCAGGAAAAGGAATATGCCATATTCATTATATATATTTTTACTGAATAGTATTCTAATTTTTCCTAATTACATGTGAAGATAGTTTTTAACATTCATCTAATATTTTTCCTCCCTTCCTTCCCTCCCCATTCCACAAGAGAAGAAGCAATTTGATATAGGGCAATTATGTTAAGCATATTTCCACATTTAGTCATCTTATGAAAGAAGAATTAGGACAAAGGGGGAAAACCATGAGAAAGAAAAAAAAGTGAAAATAGTATGCTTCAATCTGCATTTAGACTCCATAGTTATTTCTTTGGATGTAGTTGATTTTCACACAACCTTGTTCTAGTATCCGTTCATGGAAATCTTCCCAGGTTTTTCTGAAATCTGCCTGCTCACCATTTCTTACATCACAATAGTATTCCATAACATTCATATACCACATCTTGTTCACCTATTCCCCAATTGATGGCATCTCCTCAAGTTCCAGTCTTTTGCCACCACAAAAAGAGCTGTTACAAATATTTTTATACATGTGAGGCCTTTTTCCTTTTTTACAATCTCTTTGGGATACAGACCTAGTAGTGGTATTGCTGGATCAAAGGCATACACAGGTATATTAATGTGACATCCATACACACATGATATACACATAGCCCACACATAAATAAAAACACTTAACTTATAATATATTTCCCTAGCTTTCAAACTGACCTTGCCTGGAGCTTGCCAGGATTTGTGTAAGTATGTGAGAAACATACTCAATCATCACAGAAAACACAGACCAAGTTACCATCCAAATAACTACTTAATGGTACAAGCTTCTCCAGGCCTCTCACCCAGAGAGAGCACTTCTGCAGACAGGACAGAAGCTGTTTTGGTTGAGGGGGAAGAGGGAGACTGCCCACACCAGTCAAACCTGACAATGCAGGTATGCCTGGGAAGAAAGTCAGACATTTCCCATGGACCTGGGCTTTGGGTGCATGAGTCTAGGTGTCAGGATATTTGGCTTTGAGCTTAAATGTGTCATTAATTCACAGGAAAGTCCCTCTTTAGACCTCAGTTTCCTCATATTAGAACCACATGTTCATAGCATAGTATTTGGATCTGGAAAAGACCTGAGAGATCATTTAATCCAGAAGTTTGTCCTTTTACTGGTGTTCGGGACTCCTTGGGCAGCATAATAAAGTCTATCAATCCCTTCTCAGAATAATATTTTTAAAGGCACAAAACAAAACACACAGGATTATAAAGAAAGCCAATGTTATTAAAATACAGTTATGGCAATATTTTTTCAAAATGAGTTCACAGTCTCAAGATGAAGAACTCTTTATCTAGTTCAACCTCCTCTCTGTATAAATGATGAGAATAAAGCACAAAAAAGGAAAAGAATTGTACAATGCCATGTACCAAATGGGTGGAAGAGCTGGAATTCAAAGCATCATTCTTTGATTCCAAATTAAGGGCTCTTATCAGGACTATGTTCAGTTCTCTTGATTTATATCTTGCCACTAGACCCAGATGGCTCTGGAGGGGAAAGTGAGGCAGGTAATTATGCATAACCCTTCCTCACTCAAATCCAATTCACTTGCATGTCATGGTTTCACCTCCCTGATGTCATGGTCCACTTCAAGAACGAAGGATAAGCAAGGGCTCTTGTCTGTGTCTTTAAAAGGATGATAATGATATTTGCCCTGTTTTCCTTTCCCCCCAGGAAACAGCTAAGTGATGAATTCAACACCTGGACTGTAGTCCGGAAGACTTAAATTCAAATATGATATCAGACATTTACCAGCAATGTGACCTTGTACAAGCCATTTAATCTCAGTCTGCCTCAGTTTCCTCCACTGTAAAATGAGGGCAATAACAGCATCAACCTCCTAGAGTTGTATGGATCCAATGAAATAAGATTTGTAAAATGCTTAGCAGAGTGCCCAACACATTGTAGAAGCTTAATAAATGTTTGTTTCCTTCCTTCTCAGGTCTAAAATGAAAAATTAACAAAGGATGGGTATAAAAACACATTAAGAAGTAGAAAGCTCTTCATAAGTTCAAACTGGTGGACTTGCCAATAGCACAAGAGAAAAATTTAGAACCAAAGGCTCATAAGAAACCAGACAGTGGAAAGGATTGTAAAGACCATGAAGTCCTGTCTCTGTGGGAAATAATTCATTTGGGTCCCTACTTTATTCCAATCAGTATTAATCAATTTGATATAATTATATAAGGTAGTAATTATAAATTCTGTATATTAGACCCCAGAGCTGTAAACTGTAGGGTTTGAGTTTACTTGCTTAATCATAGCAACTTAACTAGAGGCCCTCCATCCTTGTTTTTCCTTGTTATGGTAACCAAGCCCAGTGTAACAAAAATGATGAAACTACAAGAAAGTCCTCCAATTTATTTTTGCATCTCCAGACCATTTTTTCTTGTCTAACATTAGCAAGTGACCATCATTTATAAGCATCTAGTAAGCAAAGATGCGCCATGCTTCATCCAATTCATGACCCTGATGACATGTTACTTTTTTGCTTATTTTAGCTTATGTGTCATATGTCAGCCAATGAAATTCTGTATTTTACTATGCCTCTTTCGCATATTTGGATATCACACTCTATAAATACAAGGTCCTGGAAAAATGGGGCATCTCAGATCATGAGAAAGATCTGAGGTCCACTTCATTAGAGGAGACGATGGACCCTTTAATAAAATGCCATTGGCTTAGATCTCTGCCTTAGTCTATTCTATTGTAGGTGAGACAATTTTAATCCCCACATCCCTTCACTTTATAGATAAGGAAACTGAAACCCAGAGAGGGAAAAATACGTTCTCTGAGGTAAGTAAGTTACCCAGTAATTTACTGGAAGGTTTGGACTATAACCGAAGTCTATTCATCAAACCTAAAAAGGAACCTGCCTTCTGGACCTTCTTTTCTTTCTAGAATTTGAGTAAGTGCATTAAATGATAAATTAAAGGTCATTGACAATTAGGACAAATCAAAAATGGGAGAGGGAAAGGAAAGACCATTTGAGATTGATTTTAGTATTCAAAGCTAGTTAGCCAGAGGAACCCAGAATCTACACTTCACAAAAAAGAATGATTCCTACATCTCACTGGGGTTCTAAAGTCTGGGAAGATGGATTAAGGTGAAACCAGAGTTAAGTTGGATCTTGTCCTGCAAAGGAATTGTATAGCTTCTCCAAGAAGTACTTCCCTGATTTCCCTCCAATTCAACTTACTCTATTTTTAAAACTCTGCAGGATCTAAGAGCCCAGACGAGGGGGCCCCTATGAGTTGTTAGAGTAATCTGGTGTGATTTCAGGAAGGGAAGTGAGACCTTTACTTAAAATAATCTCATGACCTTTCATTCCATCATTAAAATTTCATTCTTTAGAGTCCTGAAGAGTTTCCAGAGTCTTCTTTGAAAATCATAAAAAGTTTAACACCTAAATTATCAGTTAATATCTTAGTAAGGGTTAATTGGTAGTCAACTGAGAGCAAACCTAAAATTATGACCAGGAGAGGTGCTTGCTAGAGTGCTAGAAGGGTTGGCATCAGGAGGGAAAAAATCAATAGGGATTTCTTATTTACTTCAAAGAGATAATTAATGCATTTAACAACTGAGTCAGGATTCAAAGAACTGAAAGATATCCAGAATCTAATACGATGAAATTTAATGACTATAAATGCAAAGTCCTAGTGGGGTTCACTTTGGAGAAGGTATGGCTGGACAGTAGCTTATATAATAATGGTAAGGGTCTTTAGTGGATTACAAGTGAAATGTGAGTTCACAATGTGACTGGCCATCCAAGAAAGCCAAAGGGATGTGAGGCTGCTTTAAGAAAAAGGTCATAGACCTTCCTCATTGTATTGAGTTGTGGTATCACTTCTCAGTTCATTCAGGCTGAGACAAGTACTCTGCTGTGGTCAAAAAACATCTATAGTGTTGTGCTCAGTTCTATGCTCACTTAGGAGGGACAAACTAGTCCATCCAGAAGATGACAACCAAGTCAATTCAACATTTATAAAGAATATCTGTTCAGGATGATTTAGACCCATGAGATCCTGTCTAGATCTGAGATTTTGTGATGTGGAAGGATTACCCCACAATCTTGTTGAAGTCCAGAAATACCACATGGAAGTAGGATTAGTCTCCCCATGGACACAGGACCTGTAGTCCAAGAATTTTTTCTTTGTTGGTCTTCAAGGTAGGGAAATTTCTCATATTCAGAGTTGGACAGGCATAGCAGAAGTCACAAGATTTAAAACTGAAAGGTCACCTGTTCTACTCACTCCCCATTTCAGAGGAAATTGAGGAAAATGAGACTATAATGTGCTTATTCAAAGTCACATATGTAGCAAATGTCAGGGCCAGCACACAGACCCAAGTCTTCTGACTCCAAACCTGTTTTCATTCAGCACAATTCTTTTTGCTTCCCACAAGGATCACATTTGCTCTCAAGAATTAATGTCCCCATCCATTGTTAATTATAACAAGACCCTAAGAAAAGCAAGTTGGCAGGCTCCCTCATTCAACTTTGGCAAGATATAGTGAATTTCCCAGTTGGGAAATTCTGGATTTTCTCACCAGAATCTGACTTCAGCCTTTCAGAGAACCCCACAGTCTCAAACTGGAAAGAGACTATAGAGGGTATCCGATCCAACACCCCTACCCGAATACCTGTTCTCTCTACAATATCCCCAATAAATAGTCATCCAGACCAAAAACCTCTAGTGATGGGGTGCACACTGCCATCAAACATCCCTTTTCACAAGCTGCCTTCCCCTGACTGCTCATGGGAACTCAGGAAGAGTCAAAGAGGGGTTGGATAGGGCCAGGGGGGTAAAGAGGGGGGACAAAAGGGGGAGGGAATCTGGTAAAGGTGGAGGGGTTCGGGATGATGGGACGCTACATCCGGCCGTTTACCATGCTTTGCTATGTCCTTCCCTCACTTCCCCAGTCCAGCCCCGCAAGGAGGTTGACACCATGCTTCCGCGCCGTCCTCCACCCCCTATTTTTTCCTCTTTAAGATGAAGCAATGAAATTATTTTTCTACTTGAGCAGTTTTCAATTTAGATTAAGAAAAAACTGCGCTCAGCTCCCAAAGCAGTAAATCAGAGGGAGAGACAGGCTACCCCAACAGACAGACAAGACAGCTCCACGGCTCACCTGACAGACCCGCCTCTGGAGGCTGCCTCTCCCCCAGGGAGCCAGCAAACCAAGCTTCTCCAGGGTCAGGTACGATTCTGACTACGCCCCTTCTTCCTAGGCCACACCCTCAAATTCTGGCCATGCCCCGATCTGGGCCAAGACTGTGGCTCCCTGGCTTATCTTCAATTCCTTTCTGCTCTGATCGCGGTCTCCATTACCTGTCCACACTAACATGCCTTGTTGATCTTAACTACTCTCCCAAATCTAGTCATGTCCCGGACTCCATTCCTAACCAAACCAATTTTGCAAAATTCACTCCACCTACATTCTCCCCCACTAAAGGAGTGGGCAGGAGATCCCAGCCAGACTAAGTCAATCCAAGTAGACATTCATTAAGCTCCCTCAGTAGTGGAGAAAATTAGTCTCAGAATGGCTGCAACCTAACTTTACAGCCTTATTACTCCCCTTCAAGTACATTATGTCAATAATAGTCAAGAAAGATTTATTAAGTGCCTACTATGTGTCAGGAAAGGAGGTGGCAAAATGGATAGAGTGCTGGACCTGGAGTTAGGAAGACTCCTCTTCCTGATTTCAAATATGGCCTCAGACTTTTACTAGCTATGTAACCCTGGACAAGTCACTTAACCCTTAATTGTAAAAGGAACTGGAGAAGGAAATGACAAGTCACTCCATTGTCTTGCCAAGAAAACCCCAAATGAGGTCATATAAAAGAATCAGACATAACTGAAAAACAACTGAACAATAACATGTGCTGGGAGCTATGTCCAGTCAAATTAGCCTTTTTTACTATTCCTCCCTCAATTTCTAGTGTCTCCACTCTAAAAATATTTCTATTCATACATCATGGTATGGGTAGAAAGGAAGCTTCTTGAGGGCCAGGTCTGTTTCACTTGGAGGTGGAGGGGAGAGAAGCAGGTGTTCTAAATATCTAACAAAGCACCTTGCAGGTCGTAGGCACTTAATAAATATTGATTAATTGGAGATACAAAGATATGTATGGTACAGATTCTGCTCTCAAGGAGCTTATATTCAAATGGAGGAAAAGTATACAAAAATTTCAATAAATGACAGAGTGCATAGGTGGGAGAGCATACAGAAAGAGATGATTGATCCAAAGGAGGGTCTTCTTCTAGCTTACTCCCCAGCTAAGGGTCAAGGAGAGATTCATGGATGGAAGTGGTTGAACACTGAAAGAATGAACTTTCTTTTCATTCTCTAATCTAACCCAACAAACACATTCAGAGACTTTTTGAACCCATGAAACTATAGAGGTCCCAATCTTAGTTAGCCTTGCCACTGTTCCATAAGAGGCTACCAGTCATGTTAGACAAAGTACTTACCAGTTCAGTCTCAGGGCCCTGACCATTTAAGACTTTAGCTTGCTTTTCTTGCTTCCTCACCACACTGCTGGTTGGGTGGCTACTTTCTGGCTATCTCTTTCCCTGGGATGAGAAAACCAGCTGGACAGAGGCTGCTTAAGATTCCCTGCATGTAAGAAAGTTATCAGTCTAGGACAGTCTGCTGTCTTGAACACTTAGGCAGAAAAAGGCTTGGTTTAAGTCCATTCAGCAGCAACTGGAGCCCAAAGCTTATATTCTCTCTCTCTCTGTTTCTCATTGTGTCTATGTCTTTCTCTGTGTGTGTGTGTGTGTGTGTAATGATTCCACTAGGTCAAAAACAGACCTACACAGAATCCTAGAAATGAAGACTGTCAGAGACAGAAGTACCTTTAAAGATATTACAAGTAGAGAAACTAAGGTCCAGAGGAAAGAAAAGACTTTGCCCACAGAACTGGGGTTCAACTGAGATGACTTTTCAAAGTAAAATACATTTTAACTTATAATAATAATACTTTATTTTTCCACTTACATGTAAAGATAGTTTTCAACATTCATTTTTGTAAGATTTTGAATTCCAAATTTTTCTCCTTCCCTTCCTTCCCTCCTCCTCCCCAAGACAGCAAGCAATCTGATATAGGTTATACATTTACAATCATTTTAAACATATTTCCAAATCAGTCAGGCTGTGAAAGAAAAAATCAGAACAAAAGGGAAAAACCAAGAGAAAGAAAAATAAAAAAGTATAAATAGTATGTTTCAATGTGCATTGTCTCCATAATTCTTTCTCTGAATGTAGACAGTATTTTCCATCACAAATTCATTGGAATTGTCTTAGATCACTGTATTGCTGAGAAGAGCTAAATCTATCATAGTTGATCATCATATAATATTGCTATTATTATGTACAATTTCTGGTGCTGCTCATTTCACACAGCATCAGTTCACGTAAGTCTTTCCAGGTTTTTCTGAAATCGACCTGCTCATTATGTGTTATAGAACAATAGTATTCCATTACATTCATATACTATAACTTATTCAGCCATTGATGGGCATCCCCTTAATTTCCAATTCCTTGATACCACAAAAATAAGTTGCTACAAACATTTTTGTATATGTGGATCCTTTTACCTCTTTTATGATCTCTTTGGGAAACAGACCTAGTAGTGACATATAAAGTCTTTCATTGATTAAGCAGCAGAACCTGACTAGACATCAAGCCTCAAAAAACTTTAACATTTGCAAAGTGCTTTAAAGGCATTATCTCATTTGGAACTCATAAACTACCTTCCGAGTAAATCCGACAGGAATTATTAGACCCTTTTTACCTTTGTCAGAAAGGAATAGTGCCCAGAATTGGAGTTGGAATGTGAGCTAGTAAATCACCTGGAGAAGGAAATGGCAGTACCTCTGCCATGAAAACCCTAAATGGGGTCAACTAATAGTTGGACATAACTGAAAATAACTGAACAAGAAGACTTAGAGCTAGAAGAGACTTGAGAGAACATCTATTTCAAATCTCTCAATTTAAAAGGGAAAACTGAGGCCCAGAAGGATTAAGTGATTTGCCCAAGAGAAGGAAGGGAGTAACCTAAAGGGCTAGTCTTCAAACTGGGTCATTCCAGTCCAGTGCTTTTCTACTACAGCCTTTCACTTTGTGGCTTTATTTATCAGATGTGTCTAAATGTTTCATATTGCATAGCAGTAGTAGCAAGTTACATTTTGACAGCACTTGAAGGTGCTTCCTTTAACAACCCCAACCTAGTCAGGTCCTACTGCTAAATCAATGAAAGACTTTATCTGTCATTACTAGGTCTGGCTCCCAAAAAGATCATAAAAGAGGAAAAAAGAAGTAGGCAGTACCCCTAATTTTACACCCCAATTTTACAAATGAGGTAACTGAGGCTCAGAGAGATTAAAGTCACTTTTCCAGTTATCAACAGATGTAACCTACATAATACACAAAATCTTTTTAGGGACCTCAATTAGTTTTTGAAAGTGTGAAGGGGTTCTGAGTCCAAAAAGTTGAGAACTACTACTCTATCTGATCCTAATTGCCTTTCATTTCATCTTTCTCTGTGCATCACTTCTCCTAAACCTTATCTCTATTCACACAGTCACTTTAATTGAAGTCCTCATCAGCTCTTGCCCAGACTTTTGCAACTGTCTTCTAATTGGTCTTCCTGCCTCCCATGTTTCCCTGCTCCAGTCCATCTTCCACACTAACTCCAAAGTGATTTTTCTTAAGTGGTTTCCCATGATCTCTGGGATAAAATATAAATGCCTCTATTTGGCCTTGAAAGTTCTTCATAGCTGGGCCCTAACTTACCTCCTTATATATTACTCTCCTTCACAAATTCTTTGATTCAGCCAAATTGGACTTTGTTCCTTACATACATCCCCCTATTTCCTCTTTCTGGGATCTTTGTTCTGAAAATCCCACATATCTTGACTATATTCTCTCCTCCCTTTCACCTCATAGTGCAAGTACCACCTTTTATAGGAAACCTTTCCTAATTCCCCTGATTTACCTTTTTCCCTAATTGCCATGTACTCATTGTTTATTTAGTTGTCTCTCTCATGAGAATGCAAACTCTTCAAGAATTAACATTTTTTTCAAGAGTTCATGTATATATGCATATATATACATATATATATATATATTTGATTTTCAGTTTCTAGAACACAGTAGGTACTTAATAATTACTCATTGATTCAACAATTGATTGTGTCAGAGCCCAGGTTTGAACTCTGGTCTTTTGGTTCAGTCTAGCATTCTTTCTACTATACTACACTGCCTCTTATAAAGGCACTTCTATTGAGAGCAGTTCAGGAGTTATCGAGTGAACCTATAAGTGGAATTTAGCAAGACTAAACAGGTAAGCAGACTTAAAGTAAGATCCAATTCTTATGATTTCTGGGAAGCCTCTCATAAAAGGGCTCTTCCTGTTTTACTTTGTGGTAGATATTCAATGAGGAGCTCCTGCTGAACAAGAAGCAGGGGATGAGGCAGGGAATTTCTGGAGGAGGTCTAAGAAAGGCTCAGGGGAGGGTGGTTAGTGGGGATGGGGGATGCATCTTCTCTCTCAGGCATGGGACCATTCATCCCAATGACTGGAGCTGTCAATTGCCTCACTGTCACTCATCCATTTAACCTTGGGGGAAAAACACATTTGTGGCAGATAACAGGCATCAGGGTGAAGCAGGTTGAGCAAGCCCTTCCCAGAGCTGCTGGGCCTGATGGATGGGCAACACAGGCCTTCTCTGACCTGTGCGTGTACGTTATCTGCTCTACCACGGGAGGCTTTTCATCATGCCGACAGCTACAGCATAACACACCTGCAGTGTCTGCGTCAACAGGGAGCTCTGTTGGGAGAAGAGGAGACTCAATCCAGGGAAAGAAGATAGGGTCCCCATGGGCAATGATTCAGCAGTGATGCAGGCTCAAACTGCAAGGCTTTAACCATAGACCCTATAAGTCAGTTGATTGGAATAGAAAGAGCATTGGACAAGGAAACAGGAGATCTACCATTTAACTTCCTGGGTGACTTTGGGTAAAGTCAATTACCCTTTCTGAATCTCACTTTTCTCATCAGTAAAACAATAGTATTAAGCTATATGGTCTTTAGGGCTCCTTCTGGTGTGTACCTTTTATTTAGTCAGTCAGTCAATAGTCAACAAACATTTATTAAGCTCTTCTATGTGTCAGGCACTATGGTAAGTGCTGAGACAAGCAGAAATAAAGACAATTCTTGCCATCTAGAAACTTACATTCTGATGGGGAGACAATACTTAGAAGAAAACTAAAAGAGGTGGGAAGAGGGAGAGAAATGAAGGTTCCTGGTTGGCAATTAAGTAGAGTAGATAAAGACTTGAGGAAGCTAAACCCAACAATAAGGCTATTATGATCATCCAGACATGAGTGACAGGAGTCTGTACCAATATGGTGGCTGTGTGAGTGATGAGAAGGGGATATATATATATATATATATATATATATATATATATATATATACAAACAAGACATGATGTGAGGGTAAAAACAAAAGATTTAGCAACAGACAATATATGAAGTAAGTGTAAGCAAGAAATTGAAGATGATACTCTGGTTAGGAGACAAGAATGGCTGAGAAGGTGGAGTAATAAAGAAGTTGAAAAGAGGGAAAGATTTGGGAGAAAAGATAATGAGTACTGTTTTTGGACATATTATATTTGAAATGCCTATAAGACAGCAAAGGAAACTAAGAGTAAATAGTCTAACAGGTAGCAGGAGAACCCAGAAAACAGCAGTATCACAAAAATTTGGAAAGAAGAGAATATCTAGAAAATAACATCACAAAAAATTAGAAAGAAGAGATTATCTAGAAAAAAGAATATCAATAGTTTCAAAGATTGCAGATAGGTCAAGAAGGATAAGGATAAATATGTCATGCATGACTTCATTTGTATAATGGATATTATTTCTCCTGCCTTTGTAATAAGTGGAAGAGGAAGAAAAAGGATTTGAAACTGAAAATAAATTTTAAAAAAAGTATGAGGATTGAGTAAAGACCATTAGATTTTGCAATTAAGAGATCACTGATGACTTTGAAGAGAACAAGTTCATTCAAATGATGAAGCCAGAAACCAGATTGCAGAGGATTTAGACTCTATTGAGAGGATAAATGGAAATACCAATTATAGACATATTCTTAAGGAGTTTAGCCAAAAAGGGGAGGGGATATATATGAAAATAATTAGCAAGGGTGGTATGATCAAGTGAAGGATGTTCAGTGGTGGGAGAAGACATAGTCATGTTTGTAGACAGCAAGGAAGGAGTCAGTAGATTAGGTGAGCTTGAAGGTTCAAGAGAGTGTGGGAGTGATAGAAGAGGCAATCTCCTGGAGAAGATGGGGAAGGATGGAATCAAGGAAGCAATAAATGAGTTTTCTTCGATGAGAAAAAGGACTACTACCTCTTTATGAGAGACAAGAGTGAAAGAGTAGATAGTAGGAGAAAGAAATCTGAGTAATATGAGATGACAAGAAGAAAAGGGAGAGAGAGCCATTTGTGAATGATCTCATTTCCATGAAATATGAAGCAAGGTCTTCATCTGAGAGGTTGAGTACCTTGAAAAACTTGAAGATGAATGAGAAGTTTGGAATGGATATGGATATGAAAAAATTGTACTTATTTTATGTAAGTCCAAAGGGCATAGCCAAGAACTGTGGTATATCTGTTTATGGGAGGCTATGTAGCACAGTGGATAAAGTGCTGGGCCTGGAATCAGGAGAATCTGCGTTCAAATATAGTCTCAGACATTTACTAACTATGTGATCCCAGGCAAGTCACTTAATACTGATTGTCTCATCTCTAAAACGAAGTGAAGAAGGAAATGGCAAATCAGTCTAGTATCTCTGCCAAGAAAACTCCAAGTAGGGTCATGAAAAGTCAAACATGACAATAGCAATAACAACAACAACATACCTTGTGTAGACTTAAGCAGAGTTGAAGAACAAGTGCCAGAGGGGTAATGATGGAGACTCTTCTAGATGTAAATGAAGTATTGTAGAACTTGGAAGGGGTTTGAGTCTTTGAATAGCTTTACTACATATGCAAAAGCCAGAAGAAACATGAACTGTCTTTTTGGTCCCAGATTGGCTCACTAGGTTTATCAGTACCTATTTATTTGCATAAGACCCATATTTTCAGGAATATAGGTGAGATAGTTATCATAAGCTGGGTTTAGTTTTAGATATGTTTAAAATACTAATATGAGATTTAACTAGACAAAGCCAGAAGACAGGGGGAATAAAATAATAATGAAGGGATTTTTCTATAGAATTTTAAAGTCTGCAATGAGTTTTATGTCATTTGATCTTCACAAACGACACTGTGAGGTAGGCACTACAATTATTTTCACTGTTTTTTTAGATGAGGAACTGAAGGTCAGAAAGGTGAAGTAGCTTTCACAATTAGTAAGCATGGGAGGAAAAATTTGAACCCAAGTATCTCTTGACTTCATATCCAACTAACTTTCCACATACCAGTCTGTCTCTATTATTCAACTGACTAACAATATCAGCCATCTTTGATAGGTACTAAATGATGTTATAGATAGAACCCTTTAGAAGACTATGGAAACTCAGAACAGAGAGAGATGTGAATACCAAAGAGATGATCAAAGGAGACTTCTAAAAGAAAGTACCATTTGAACTGGGTCTTGAAGGATGGATAAGATTCTGTTGAGTAGGGATGAGGGCAGTGGGTGAACAGGGTTTCAGGTAACTGTAAGCAAAGGACACATATGGGGAAAATGAATCATCTAGTCCTGCTGGAGCAGTGGTGACCTAAAGTCAGAGAGGAGAAAAGAGAATTATTAGAAGGACAGGTTGGGAGGAGGACTGAAAAACCCTAGAATGCCAGGCAAAGGACTTAACGTTTAGGATCCCTAAGATTTCAATGAAAAACCAGACGGTAGAGATATTGATCATAAGTCCTCTCCTCTGTCCTATCAGATTAGAGGAAAAGACCTCATGTGGGTGAAAGCAATGAGGAACATCATAAATATTGAGCTGCTGAGATTCTTGACTGCTTAGCTACATTGTCTATACTATTGCTACATAACATACCTTTTAGCAACACTGATTAGTCTTATTCAAATGTGTGAAGCCTTGGTCTAAGTCAAGGGAATAAAGTGACATGTTGCAGGTGTGACTAGTCATTGGACCTTTCTTTAAATCCTGTCTCAGTCCCTGACAACCTGGGGGAAGATATTCAGCCTCCCTCTCAGTTTCCTCACCTATAAAATGAGAGTGTTGGTATAGATAGCCTCTGAGGAGCAGGGGAAGGGAAGGAAGAGAATAAGTATTTATTAAACCCCTGCTAGGTGCCAGAACACTTTATAGTGTTCTCATTTGATCTCTCGGAGGCCCTTCCAGCCCCAGCTCTGTGGCCCTGTGATTCTAAAGAAATCTCAGACATTATCTAGGTCAGGCTACTGTTTTATAGATGGGAAAATCGAGAGCCAAAGAGTCAGGAAACTATTTGCCTAAGGTCACACACTGAGTGAGTAGGAGAAGGGGAATTTACTTCTGCAAGCTAAAAGGACCATCCTCCCCTGGCTTTTGCTAACCTCTGGTCCTCTCCAGTCCCCACCTCCAGTCACCTTCTCGGCTGCCCAGACTCAGCTTCCACAGAGCAGCCCGACATTGAGGGCACAGACTGGAAAATAAATGAGTCTGTTTATGAAGCCCATAATGTCTCCTGCAAAACAAGGCGCTCAGCGGAGCAGCGCCGCCTCTAATGGGATATTATTTATGTCATTCTCCTCCCGGCACCCGAGTCATTACCGCGTGGGATGGGCTCTCTGTCACCCTGCACTCTGCTCCGCTCCCTTGCTGATGAGCCCCAATGTCAGGCTGAAGGATGTGCATCAGCCCCTCCACCCCAATCTAGTCTCCCTAGCCATGAGCCTGCTCATTCCTCATTCCCCCTGTGGAAAGAAAGGGCAGGGGTGTCTAGGATGTAACAAACTCATTGAATCCCTCAGCCTCACTTCCCCTCCATGGGGTTAGTGAAAAGGCACAGGAAGGGGAAATGAGAGGGCAGCTGCCCCAATCTATCCTTGACCCTCCCAAAGGAGATAGAATTTTCCCAGGTCTGTGGTCCATTGAAAAGCAAAACTTTCTCTTATCTGAATCCTCACAATAGCCCTGTGAAATGGGGACTGCAAATGACTATCCCATTTTATATGTAAAACACGTGTCCCCAGAAGAGGGCACTTCAGGTTCAAGGTTCTCTGTGAGTCCATATAAATTCAAAACCATAGCTCCCAAGCCCCCACTAAAGTGCTCATTCTTACCAGTCAGTCAACAATTGGCACAAAGCCTGGCACATAGTAGGCTTTTAATAAATGTTTATTGACTGACCGAGTTGTGTTCTTTACCAAAGCTCACTGGTGCAGGGTCAATTCATACCACTGATTCTGTAGGGCCCAAGAATGGCTTCTGATGATGTCATTGCATTTATCCTGCTGATCTCCGGTAGCTGCTGCTTAGTCACGCTCCATTGAATTTTGCTGGTTGCCGACAGGCCAGGCTCTACTGGGCATAAGGTTCTTTCTGTTTCTGGCTTCTTGATTTATCTGGGGTCCTTCATTGAAACACTCTCTCTTCCCTCATAAGAGCTGTGGGCTTGGTCATCTCAATTTTGGAGCTCCTAGTGCTTCCCATTTGTGAAATGACCCATATTCATATCTTTTGTATATAAGCTCCTTGATAAAAAGAATTGTTTTATTTTTGCTTTTATGCTTTCAGCAGCTAGCACAGTGCCTAGAATATTGTAAGTACTTAATAAATGTGTGTTGAATAAAGCCCAGTGCTTTATTCCCTAGTCATTGGACTAGGGGAAAATGCTTAGTGACTTTTTTTCACATAGGAAGGGAAGAATACTGGGTTGAGGCTCTTGGGTGGGGCAGTCAGGTTCTATTTGGTCTATCTTTGATTTCCAGGGCTTCATTCTGTTTTCAGACTCTTCTGACCAGAGATTTAGCAGGGAGCTCACACTGGCTTCCCTAATGAGAACCTTCTCCCAAGTCCTACTGGCTTCTAGCTATCTTTTGAGGAAGTACTGGATTTAATATTTTTTCTCTTTGGATTTCTTAAAGATTTTTTGATCAGATGCCCTTTTTAGATTTATATTAGAGAATATGTGGGAGAGCTAGGATCCTCAAAGATCTTGCACACTGACATCTTAATTAGAAGTAAGGTCAAAAAAAAATTCACTTGACCTGACACCATCTCAAGTTCTTATCAAATTTTTATCCTTTTGTCTTTCACAGCCTAACTCCTTAAAAGAGAGGTCTACACTAACTTCTCAGCTCTTTACAAGCTGCCAAAACAATCTCTTAACTGCTATATCAAATTATCTTTTCTTATACCTTATTTTCCTTAACTTTTTGTAGCTTTTTACCATTATCCACAGGATTTTGTCAGAAATAAGAAATTTCCTTTGCAAAAGAAGATTCCTCACACCAGGACCTATGCAATCAACTAAAATTCGTTAGCACAAATCTATTTTTCACTTCCACTTTGTGCTCACTCAAGAGATTGGCAGAATCTCAATCAAAAATCTCACTTGGATTCAGGATTAGAAATTCCTTATGGTTTTCTTCTTGATATTTGATTGCTAAATTGCTCCCAAGAAAGCTTCAGTATAGAGGTAACCTTCTGATAAATTTGAGGGTTTTTTGGGTCCATTAGCAATCTAGAAAAAAATGTTTTTTGCCTCCTGTGCAAATGAATGCTAAGGAGAATGCACAAGAACAAACATTAAGCACAGGAAGTATATTCATTGTGTTCTGTTGGTCTTATCCCATTTCTGCTTTTTTTTTTTTTTTAAATGTATGTGTGATCTGTACTTAGGCACCCAATATACAAATGAAAAAAATCAGACACAAATTGGGGAATGGAATTGTCCACAGTTACAGATCTCAGAAATGTCAAAAGAAGAACCTGAACCTAGTTCTTCAAATTCTAAGTCTAGGGTCCTTTTCACTGTACCAGAAAACCAAAAGACAGGACAAGTTTAGAGGAAAACTAACAAAGGCCTAGAAAGGTTCTTTGTCTCATTTTAACTTCCTAGAGATATCTCCTAGGGCAGGTTTATGATCAGTTTTTCTTTTTTTTTGCCCAGTCTTACTCCTTTATCTCCTCATTTTATAAAGGAAAAATTGTCCCTCCTCACTGTTGATCTACCTCCCCAAAGTCATTGAAGCAATGAGGCCCTTAAACTTAAATATCCTAATCCTTCTTTTCTTCCATTTAAAAAAAAAACTGCAATGAAAAGAGATCTGGATTAAGAATTAGATTTAAGTTTGAATGTCTGTCACTCAATGACTGACAAGTTTTCTGTTTCCTCATATATGAAATGGAACTACTAACCTCCACTAAATTGCTGTGAACCATCTCTTCCAGTGGATTCAGCAAATGTTTGTTCTGTGTCTTCCATGTGGGAAACATGAGTCAATCAGTACAAAGGACAGATATAAACAGGCCATACTGTCAAGAAACTTACAATCTAATGAAAGATAGACACATATATAACTGTGATCCTAGGAAGAGTGAGTTAAATGCAAAGGAAACCCCAGAAAAGTCCTGGGAGGAATATAAAGACCAAGAGATAATTTTTTTCTGAAAAGAGTGAAAGTAAGATTTCTTTCAGTTGAATCCAACATTTACTAGACTTCTATTACATATAAGGCATTGTGATTTGTGAAGGAGGGGACACCAGATTTGGGTCTTGAAGGAAGAGAGTGACTTTAAGAGATGGAGATTGAGGGGCAGCTAGGTGGCATAGTGGATAAAGCGCAGCCCTGAAGTCAGGAGGACCTGAGTTCAAATCTAGACTCAGACACATAACACTTCCTAGCTGTGTGATCTTGGGCAAGTCACTTAACCCCAATTGCCAAATTTTTTAAATTTAAAAAAAAAAGAGATAGAGATTGGAATTGGAGGAGTAAGAGAGTTATGAGGAAGAGCTTAGGGCAGGATGAAAAATGGGGAGCAGTCCAGTTTAGTTGGAATATACAAATACTACATAAAAGTAGTGTATAATAAGACTAGATAGGTGGCTTGGAGCAAAATTGTAGGAGGCCTTGAGTACCTCATTGAGGACTTTATACTCTGCAAAAAAGAAGTCCAAAGCTCCAAGTCTTACAGCACTGAGCCAAAAAAACATGTCTCACTGGAAATGGCCCAGGGCCCTATTGACTGGGTTGTAGATCAGGAAGATTATTTGGTGATGTGTGAAAGATAGATGTGAGAGGGAAGATATTGGAGTCAAAGAATCTGCTGCAAGATTATTATAAAGATCAAGATTCAATGAACTGAGGATCAAAATTGACTTGTTCCTAGTTGGGAGACTGTCCTGAGAGTCAGATTTCCTCAGGAATCCTCAATTAGGAACAAAACCCCCAGGATAACCTACTGAGTTAGGCTTTACATTGAGTCCTTGATCTTACATTTAAGTAGATGATTCTGAATGTCTTAGTATATGTCCCTTGGCATGGAAACTTTGGCTGCAAAGAACTCTTTTGACTACATCACTATCAACTTCAGCCCTAGAAGTTCTGCTTAGGATTGGGGTGGGGGGGAAGTACTCTGCTCTGAGATCAACTTGAGGAACTGGTCTTCAAGGAAAGAAGCACTCAATTCAAAGTTGTTGAGGCAAAGGTGTGATGGAATAGCTTAAAGAAGGAAGGTAAGAGGGAGAGGGATTGACAATAGGCTAGGCTAACATTAGAAAGAACTATTTTCAAGATGGTGGAACCCAGATGAATTTTCCCAACATTGCCCTCCATACAACTTTAAAATAATGCCCCAAATCAATTTTTATGTTTAATCTATATTTTTTTATTTATTAAAGCTTTTTATTTACAAAACATATGCATAGGTAATTTTTCAATATTGACCCTTGCAAAGCCTTCTGTTCCAAATTTTTCTCTCCTTCCCCTCACCCCCTCTCCTAGATGGCAGGTAGTCTAATACGTGTTAATTATATTAAATATGTGATAAATCGAATATATGTATACCTATTTATACAGTTATCTTGCTGTACAAGAAAAAATGGATCTGCAAGAAAAAAAACCTGAGAAGGAAAACAAAATGCAAACAAACATCAACAGAAAGCATTGAAATGCTATGTTGTGGTCCAGACTCAGATCCCACAGGCCCCTCCCTTGGTGTATATGGCTTTCTTCATCACTAAACAATTGAAACATCTCATTGTTGAACAGAACCATGTCCATCAGAATTAATCATCATATAGTCTTGCTGTTGTTGTGTATAATGTTCTCCTGGTTCTGCTGATTTCACTCAGCATGAGTTCATGTAAGTCTCTTCACGACTTTCTGAAATCATCCTACTGGTCGTTTCTTATAGAACAATAATATTCCATGACATTCATATACCATAATTTATTCAGCCATTCTCCAAATGAGGGCATCCTTTCAGTTTCCAGTTTCTAGCCACTACAAAAAGGGCTGCTACAAACATTCTTGCACATGTGGGTCCCTTTCCCTCCTTTAAGATCTCTTTGGGATATAAGCCCAATAGAAACACTGCTGGGTCAAAGGGTATGCACAGTTTGATAACTTTTTGAGGATAGTTCCAGATTGCTCTCCAGAATAGTTGGATCTGTTCACAGTTCCACCGACAATGTATCAGTGTCCCAGTTTTCCCACATCCCCTCCAATATTCATCATTATTTTTTCCTGTCATCTTAACCAATCTGACTGATGTGTAGTGATATCTCAGAGTTGTCTTAATTTGCATTTCTCTGATCAATAGTGATTTGGAGCAACTTTTTATATGATTAGTTTTAATTTCTTCATTAGAAAATTGTCTGTTCATATCCTTTGACCATTTATCGATTGGAGAGTGGCTTGAATTCTTAAAATTTGAGTCAATTCTCTATATATTTTAGAAATGAGGCCTTTATCAGAACCCTTAAATGTAAAAATGATTTCCCAATTTATTGCTTCCCTCCTAATCTTGTCTGCATTAGTTTTGTTTGTACAAAAACTTTTTAACTTAATATAATCAAAATTATCTATCTGGTTTTCAATTAAGAGTTTCAGTTCTTCTTTGGACATAAATTCCTTCCTTCTCCACAGGTCTGAGAGGTAAACTATCCTATGTTCCTCTAATTTGCTTATAATATCACTATTTATGTCTAAATCATGAACCCATTTAGATCTTATCTTGCTATGTGGTGTTAGGTGTGGGTCAAGCCCTAATTTCTTCCATACTAGTTTCCAATTTTCCCAGCAGTTTTTGTCAAATAGTGAGTTCTTATCCCAAAAGCTGGGGTCTTTGGGTTTGTCAAACACTAGATTGTTATAGTTATTGCCTATCCAAAACAACAAATTTTGTAGCAACAGTCAACAATAGATCAGAGGAGGCATTTTTCCAACCTAAGACAACTTAGGAGATCCACAGGAAAGGTCTGCAATTCTGGGATAGACACAGGCCCAGAGCTTTGAAGGACCCCAGTTAAGGGTTCCACAACAGGCAGTAGCAACAACTTCAGGAGCTTTCAGCCCAGAGACATCAAGGAGATTAGACAACTGGTCAACAAGGGAACCTTTACTGGCATTGGGTATAGTTGGTGCTTATTGGCAATTCTATTGCTCATATGCAGTAGAAGACTGTTGTTATCAGTCATAAGGGAGAAGGGGCCCTGATCATAGTTGCAGGGCCAAGAGAAGCACTAGTACTTGTGCCTGCTGGGGAGCAGGGGCACTTCCTCAGAAAAGTCCAGAGTGCTGACCATTAAAAACTACTATAGTGGCAAAGAATTTATGACATAAATTTAGAAGACAATAATGGGGAAACAGCTACAAAGTCTCAAAGAAAAATACTAATTGGACCCAAAGCCAGCAAGAATTCCTGTAAGAAATTAGAGGAACATAGGATAGATAGTTTACCTCTCAGACCTGTGGAGAAGGAAGGAATTTGTGTCCAAAGAAGAACTGAAACTCTTAATTGAACACCAGATAGATAATTTTGATTATATTAAGTTAAAAAGTTTTTGTACAAACAAAATTAATGCAGACAAGATTAGGAGGGAAGCAATAAACTGGGAAATCATCTCTATATTTAAGGGTGCTGATAAAGGCCTCATTTCTAAAATATATAGAGATTGTTTGATATTTGTAAGAATTCAAGCCACTCTCCAATCGATAAATGGTCAAAGGATATGAACAATTTTCCAATGAAGAAATTAAAACTAATCATATGAAAAGGTGCTCCAAATCACTATTGATCAGAGAAATGCAAATTAAGACAACTCTGAGATACCACTACACACCTGTCAGATTGGCTAAGATGACAAGAAAAGATAATGACGAATGTTGGAGGGGATATGGGAAAACTGGAACACTGATACATTGTTGGTGGAACTGTGAATGGATCCAACCATTCTGGAAAGTAATTTGGAACTATGCTCAAAAAGTTATCAAACTGTGCATGCCCTTTAACCCAGCAGTGTTTCTATTGGGCCTATATCCCAAAGAGATCTTAAAGGAAGGAAAGGGACCCACTTGTGCAAAAATGTTTGTGGCAGCCCTTTTTGTAGTGGCAAGAAACTGAAAACTGGATGCCTATCAATTGGAGAATGGCTGAATAAATTATTGTATAGGAATGTCATGGAATATTATTGTTCTGTAAGAAATGACTAGCAGGATGATTTCAGAGAGGCCTGGAGAGACTTGCATGAACTGATGCTGAGTGAAATAAGCAGAACCAGGAGATCATTGTACACGGCAACAGTAAGACTATATGATGATCAATTTTTATGGACATGGCTCTCTTCAACAATGAGATGTTTCAAAGCAGTTCCAGTTGCTCAGTGATGAAGAAAACCATATACACCCAGGGAGAGGCCTGTGAGATCTGAGTCTGGACTACAACATAGCATTTTCACACTATCTATTCATGTTTGCTTGCATTATGTTTTCCTTCTCACAGGTTTTTTTCCCCCTGTAGATTCAATTTTTCTTATACAGCAAGATAACTGTAAAATATGTATACACATATTCGATCTGTCAAATATTTTCACATAATTAACATATATTAGACTTCATGCCATGGAGGGGAGGGGGGGAGGAGGGAAAAATTTGTAACAGAAAGCTTCGCAAGGGTCAATGTTGAAAAATTACCTATGCATATGTTTTGCAAATAAAAAGCTTTAATAAAAAAAAGAATTCCTGTAAGAGTTGAGAAAAGAGATAATGATAGAGTAGAAATGTGTAAAAGAAATTAGAGTGGGGAAAGAAAACTTTGAAAAAAGAATTAACAGTTTGGTAAAAGAAGTACAAAATCTACAGAAGAAAATAACTTCCTTTAAAAAAAAATCAGAATTAGCCTAATGGTTAAAAAAAAAAAAAAAGGTAAAAAAAAATCACTGAAGAAAAGAACTTTAAAAGCAAAATAAGGCAAATGGGGATCAAGCTTACTGAATTAAACCCTAAAAAATTAGGATTTGAAAAGTGGAAGTTAATGACTGTATGATATATCAAGAAATAATAAAACAGTCAAAAGAATGAAAAAAAGATGATGTGAAATATCTCACTGGAAAAAAAACCAACTCACTTGGAATATAAATAGAAGAAAGATAATTTAAGAATTATTGGACTAAAAACCTAAAAATTATAATTTTTAAAAAGGCCAAACATCATCTTTCAAGAAATTATAAAAGAAAATTTCCTGGATATCTTAAATCCAGATGGTAAAATAGAAACCAAAAGAATCCACCACTCACATCCTGAAAGAGATCCTAAAATGAAAACTCCCAGGAATATCATAACTAACTATTTGCAATATTTTCTCTTTGACCTGGTCAAAGAGAAAATATTGCAAATAGTTAGCAAGAAGCAATTCAAATTTTGTAGAGCCATAGTCAGGTTCACAAAAGATTTAGTAGCTTTTGTCTTTCACATTAAGGAAATGAAGGGCTTGGGACATGATATTTTGGAAAGCAGAGGGGTTAGGGTTACAACCAAGAATCATCTATCCAGCAAAATTGAATATACTCTTTCAGGAGAAAATTTGAATATTTGATGAAATAGGAATTCCAATAATTCCTGATGAAAAGATAACTACATTTTGCTAAAAGCTACCAGAAATAATGAAATAATATAAAAAATTTATAGCAAGTTTCTATAATAAAGGCCTCATTTCTCAATTATATAGAAAACTGAGTCAAAATTATAAAAATAAGAGCCTTTCCCCAATTAATAAATGATCAAAGGATACAAACAAGTAATATTTGAAAGAAGAAATTAAAGCTGTCTATAGTTATATGGAAAAAAATGCCCTAAATCACTATTGATTAGAGAAAAGTAAATCAAAACAACTATGAGATACCACCTCATACCTATCAGAAATGACAAATGCTGGAGGGGATGAGGGAAAATAAACACTTTAATGAATTGTTGATAGCATAGTGAACTGGCCCAGCCATTCTGGAAAACAATCTGAAACTAGACCTATAGGGACATAAAATGGTGCATGTCCATTGATCCAGCAATACCATTAATAAATCTATACCCCAAAGAGATCAAAGAAAAAGAAAAAGACTCAAAAATATAAAAATATTTATAGCAGCTCTTTCTGTGGTAGTAAAAAAAAATCAAAAATTGAGAGGATGCTCATCAATTGGGGAAGAGTTGAACAAGTTGTGGCAGATTATTGTGATGGAGTATTATTGTGTTATAAGAAATGATGAGGGCAACGGTTTCAGAAAAACGTGGCAAGACCTATAGGAACTGATGCAAACTGAAGTGAGCAGAACTAGGAGAGAATTGTCCATACTAATAGAAATGTAACGATGATGAACTCTGAATGATTAGTTACTCTGATCAATCAAATGATCCAAAACAATTCCAAAGGACTTATCATGAAAAAATGTTATCCACTTCCAGAGAGAGAAGTGGTGAATGTGCAAATTGAAGTATAATTATCTCACTTTTTTTCTTTCTTCTTTTTTGCTTTGTTTTGAGATATGGCTAATATGAAAATATATTTTGCATGATTTCACACATATTTAATTAATATCTTATTGTCTGCCTTCTCAGTGAGTGAAGGGAAGGAAGGAGGGGAGAAAGAGACCCCGGAACTCAAAATTTAAAAATAAAAGGATATTTTAAATAAATGATTGATTTTTTTTAAAAGAAAGCAACTGTTCTTCCAGGGAAGAAAATGACTCATAGGTTCATATATTTTTAAGAATCCTTAAAGACCATCTAAGCCCACTCCTCAATTTACAGATGAGGAAAGTACAAAGAAGTTAAGTGACTTCAAGGAAGTTTAATTAACAATAACATAAAAAAGATATTCAGGAAAGGTACAAGGTTGGTTCAGTGAAAATTCAGTGCCTCTTGACTCAACCAGTGATACATCTGGTTATAGGTGTATGTTGATTCAAAGTCCATAAAGCTTGAGGAGCTTTGGAAACTTGAACACCAGGCTGTTATGCCTGAGGAGATCAGAAAGCTACATCAATGGTTCAGGCCTTGTCCTATAGTCCCATGGACTTTCAAGAATGGTTTCATTTTTTTAACATAAAACTAATCTATATATCAGGATTTTCAGGGACCATCCAATCTTCTTAGATCAAATTTGGTGAATTTCTAGCTGTGTAATGGTTTCTACCTGTAGCAGGACCTACTAGCACCATGGGTTCCTACCAATAAGTAATCGATGTTTTTATCACAGGGGTGTATGTTGCTACGATTAGGGGATTTAAAATTAGAATGTGCATTAGAACATATGATATCCAAGCTGAAATGGATCTTGGAGCACAGATTTCTATGTTAGTGCTGGAAAGGTTCTTAGAATATCAAATATAGAAGTGAAAGAGATTTTTAAAATAATTTTGTCCATCCTTCTTAGGTTAAATAACTTGCCTAGGATTACCCATTTAAATTCAGTGCTTAAATTCAGTCAATTCTGACTCCAAATTCAGTGCTCTTTCTGTTATATCATATTATCTTTCACTACGCCATGTTGCTTATTCCTGGAATTGTCCAAAGATTACAAATTGATTTGCAATACCCTGAAGCAGGTGGGTGGTAGCTGCTGAGGAGGACAAACCACCTGACTGGCCTGATTGTATTGCACAATGACTTATAGGATCAATTTTTTTTCCAACTCAGGGTGGGAGTCAATGTAGCATGGTAGTAAAAGCATGTCCATGAACAAGTGTGTGCATTTATTCAGAAAATCATGCCTTTACAAAAGCAATATTGGAAAAGGGAAGAAGTTTTGTTTGTTTTTCAAAGGTCTTTAAAACTGTAAGACCCAATTTAGACATCTACTTCTTCCCATCACAAGATGCCTATTGATCCCATGGCCATCTCCAACTTGGATCCCTAAGGACCCGTACCAGGAGGTGAGAGGTAAAAGCTTTATCAATCATTAACACTCATTTTTTTCAGGGACACATGATGAGAAGCCCCCCTGAGAGTTTTCTAACTAGAGCAGACAATAATGACGAATAAAGGTGCCAGAAACAGGTATATCAAATGAACAGTTGGATTAATGAACCTAATGTGCCTTCTAGCTTTAAAATTTCATTCTCTATTTTAACATTCTAAGCTCTAAGTTTCCTTTTAGCACTGATATTCTATTTTATAAAGTTCCATTTTAAGGACTCTTTGATCTCTAATAATCTAAGAGCAATACATATTAGCAAAATATAATGGAAACAATGGAAATTAGCATAGCTGTTTGAATCCCAATTCTTGATGCTTGTTGATGTTCTGTCATGTCTTACTCTTTGTGATCACATTTAGGATTTTCTTGATCAAGATAATGAAGTGGTTTGCCATTTTCCTTTTCCAGATTATTTTACAATTAAAGAACTAAGGCAAATAGCATTAAGTCACACAGCTAGTCAATGTCTGAGGCTGTATTTAAATTCATGTCTTCCTGATTCTGATTCTGGTGCTCTACCCATTGAACCACCTAGTTACCCAATTCTATATATTCCAAGTTTGGGGCCTCAGGGCTCTTTAAAATTGGTATGGGAGGGCATGGGAATGGTAGAAAATGAACCAAATGCTCTCTGGGGTCCCTTGTAGCTTTGATATTTTAGGATTCTGCATTTGGTGAAAGTATAGCTAAATGAATTCTGTGGAGTGGAAGGAAAGGGTATAGGAGGTTCACAGAGCTTGGGAAAAGGGCTGAGAAGAAACGTATGAGAATTTGGACTCACAGGAGAAAAACTTAAAGAGAAAAATCTTGTCACTCTTAGTCTGATAGCAGGGGATGCTTTAAATTCCCACATGATTTATCAGGTGTTGTGAAGTAGTGATGGGAATGCTGACTTTGAAATTAAAGAACTAAGTTTCAAATTCTGACTAGCTTTATATACCTTGCAGAGTTGCTTCTCATTGGTCCTCAGCTCCCTCTACCACAAAATAAGGTGTTAGGCTAACTTATCTCTAAGATCTTTTCTGGTTCTAAATTCTATGAATCCAAAGGAAGTGATAAGTGGCTGGTTTGGAGTCATAGTTCCATGTTCAACTAAGGCCTAAAAACTGGACTGCAAAGATCCCTTTATTCCCATTTGGTGCTTTTCCCCCCATCCCTTTTTGTCTTCTTCCAGTTCTAAATTTATGATCCTATAATGCCAAACCTACTCTAGGTTTTCATATATCCCCTTTCTCTATCCAAAATTATTGTTAGAAAAGAATCCCTAAAATTTATTCTAATCAAGTATCAACTACTGAGAATATCTCAGTTAATAGTGCATATATATCCCTTAAGGGAACTGGCATTTTCACAGATATCAGAGCTTAAATTAAATAAATGAAACTGTAGTACTAGAACAAAAGCAAGTCAATAGGTAGAGAATGAATTTTAGGGATAGGAACTTTCCTTTTCACCCTGAAATCACAATAGATAGTCAATTATCTGGCTCTTGGCATAGTCACCTATTATATTTTCCATAAACCTCTTCCTAGTAATCTTTGATATTGACAAGCTTGGTCTTTACAATGACTCCCACACTATCCCAATCCTTCTTCCCTCTTTGTGACCCCTTTCCCCTTAATTTCATTACTTTTCAAGAACTTCACCTTCCAGGGATTCTCATATGTCTTATCTGTAATTAAAATCAGTCTCCTTTGGCATGGGGAGGGTAAATCTTAAGTGCCAAAGAAGCCTCTAAAGTCCTCTTCCAATCACAGCCTCCATAGTTCTCACTATCACACACTCTCACTAACACAATCCTCTCCCCTTTCCAATTCTCTTCCTACCCCACTTGCCTTTTGTCACAGTCCCATCCTTATAGTCATCTCCCTGTCACCATCTTCCTTCAGTAATTAAGGTAGATGTGGCTATCTCTTCACCCAATCCCCCAACAAGAAGATCCCCCTCACCATTTTTGAAGGGTTGACAATCCCAATCCCTAGAATTCATTGTATGTTGCTTTTTTTTTAAATGGAGACTTTCAGAAATGGATTTGCTAGTGCATATATCTCATCCCAAAGAGCACAGACTTCTCTGCATCCCCTTCTTGCCCACACTGTAGAGAGACCCCAAGATCCAAGATATCTCTCTACATCCTGCTTAAGTTGACCTGACCTCAAGTTGATTTCACAAACTCTTAGAGCATTAGCCCTGGAAGGGACATTAGAACATAGAATGGTAGAGCTGGAAGTGGGGTTAGCCTGTGGAATAGTGAATGCCTTGGTTGAAGGTAATCTTTGAATTTAAAACATAGGATACCATATAGCAGAAGAGGTCCTAAAGATCATCTAATCCAATTTTATTGTGTAATTGGGGGGGGGAGAGAAACAGAGGCTAGATAAAATGGTCAGTTGCCAAAGATCCAGGGTCTACTAAGTGGCAGAAATGAGAATAGAATTTAGGTCTTCTGATTCTATTTCTAGGACTTATTCCATTGCAGCTTGCTGTACAAATGAAAACTTTCTCATTGAAGCACAGCATTCTGGGTTAGCTAGACACTTGATATAATTATTACATTCAGCTCCTTGTTTCCATGCAGGACCAAGAAGAAGTCAACTAAGAGAAAGCTCCATAGTATAAAACCTTGTGACTTACCCTGGTCTCTTGTTATAGAAATTAACAATCTCTTTGTATACTATGTAAAGTATTTTGCAAACTTTAAAATGCTATCTATATAAATGCTACTGATTATGGATGATGATGATGATGATGATGATGATGATGATGATGGGGAGAGAACAGAGAATTCTTATTCTTATTTTGATGGAAACACCTAAATGGAGTGAAAACTCAGGAAAATCCGAGTTCAAATCCAGTTTCAGTTAAGGTCTATACTGTGCAAAAGTTTAATAGTAAATCTGTCATTGGCAGAGGGAATCCCACATGGGGAAAATACTACAATGAAGACAATTGGAACATTTGCGACTCTCTCTCTCTAAAAAGCTACACCTATTACACAAAACAAAAATGGTTAATAGTGATTTGAAACTCAAGAGAAGTAGGAAGAGGAAAGAAAGAAACCAACTGCTCTTGTGTTCAAATTGCCATACTGGACATTATATCAGAAGAAAGGAAGGAAGGAAAAAAGGAAAGAAGGAAGAAAGGAAAGAAGGAAGAAAGAAAGGAAGGAAGGAAAAAGGGAGGGAAGGAGAAAGGAAGGAAGGGAAGAAAGAAGGGAGGAAGGAAAGAAGGAAGGGAGGGAGGAAGGAAGGAAGGAAGGAAGGAATAAAAGGAAGGAGGGAGGAAGGAAGGAAGGAAGGAAGGAATAAAAGGAAGGAGGGAGGGAGAAATGAAGGAAGGAAAGGAGGGAGGGAGGAAAGAAAGAAGGAAGGGAGGGAGGAAGGGAGGAAAGAAGGAAGAGAAGGAGGAAGGAAAAAAGGAAGGGAGGGAAGGAGGAAGGGGGAGGGAGGAAGGACAAACCCAAACCCTGCTTTTGAGAACATTCTTCTTAGTCTAGCCCAAGCCTTTCCTGCTATGGATTTAGTTCTAAGTGGCAAATGAACATATTAGGGTTCCCAATAGCAAAGTGAGCTCCTGGCATCTCAGATACTGCAGGAAGAATATCTCTATGCCCAGAGTCCACTCTTCTTCCCAGATATCCCCGAACCAGCCCCTTTCTTTTATTCCTTCCCTCTTCCCCAGGGAATGATGATTTGGGAGCTGAAGGCCTCCAAATGGGGAGGTTATATCCTGAAGACAGCGACATCAATCACTGCATTTTCATTATTAAGTAACCTCTCGGTGCACTGGGCTGAGTCCGCACCTTATCTGAACCCAGCAGCTGGGCCCTAAATTCCAGTCGTGGCACCTGTCTGGAGGAATTCAGCTGCCTGTGTTTAAAATGAGTGTTAGCATCTATCATTTCCCCCACACCAAATGGTTTTGTGTCAGGCTTTGGCAGCACTAATCTGTCACTAGGGTATCCACTGCCTGGCTCTATCCCTTCTCTGTCACTGTCAAAGGGATCCCACATGGGGGAAATGTCACAATGAGGACAATTGTAACATTTGGGACTCTCTTTTAAAAAAAAAACAGCCACCCCTACTACAAAAGCCTGCTGTCTATTTGCTACCTCACAGGGTGATTGATTTTGTAAACCTTAAAACACTATAGAAATTTGAGTTGTTATTATCCAGATCACTTTGTGTGGTCACTAGGGTGACGTAGTTATTGTCTTGTCACCAACCATGATAGGAGTAGAATTGGAGTTAATAGCATATCACAACTGAATAAATTAATGAGTGGAGTATTTATTAAGAGCATTTATTATATACAAAGCACTATTCAAAACACTGGGGAAACCATTTTTAAAAAAGCAAAGCAGTCCCTGATCTCTCAAGGACTCATATTCTAATGAAGGAGACAGCACATATGGAAGATTTCAGCTGCAAGTCAAATGAAAAAGTCCCGTGGTCCTTAGGGTACAGTGGCAAAACAGATGTGAATGCTTCTTCTTTAATGTCTTTTCCACTGATAAAATCATATCCATCTCTGATGTTGAGTCATTTGACAGTGCCAGATTTTGATGGCAAGAACTTCCCTTTCTGCATCTTCTATAGCTATGGCTGTAACACCTACAGGAACACTTGCAAAACTGTAACCACAAGGTTTGCTTTCCAGGATGATAATTAAGGTCATTGGGCTGGAAGCATCGATGTTCTCAACGCTTTTAGTTTCAGGGTATTGGACTCTCCATTAGAGATAGTGGTCAAAGTGCTTGTGGTGATTTGACTTGCCTAACACATGCTGCCTCTGTTAGGAGGCCTTGCTGTTTCAATCAGACTGGTTTGCCTGCTCTGTAATTGTTGGTTGGCATTTGGTAGGTATGACTGGTCTGTTTTTCTCTGTATTTGCTTCTTAGATGATTTGCCAGTCATCCTGATCTATATCTTGCCACTAGACCCAAATGGCTTTGGAAGAGAAAATGAGGCTGGGGACTTTGTACAGTCCACCCTAACTCAAATCCAACTCACTTGCATTTCATGGTATCCCCTCCCCAATGTTATGGTCCTCTTCAAGAACAAAGGACAAACAACAACTTCTGTGAGTAAAGTTGCCCTACTGGGGACCCAACTAGAACTAGTCAATTGAGCAACACAGCTAATTCCTTCCTCCTTCTCCCCCTCTGTGTGTGTCTGTCAGTCTGTCTCTCTCTCCCTCTGCTTTTTTGTCTCTGTCTCTTTCTTTCTCTATGTCTCTGTCTTTGTCTCTCTGTGTCTATCTCTGTGTTTCTATGTGTCTCTCTCCTGTTCACAAAGGGTATCATACCCTTACCTGCATATGTTTTGCCCAAAGGAATGTAAAAAAGTTTTTTGGGGGGGGAATGGGGAATCACTGAAATCTCCCAAGATATCTTGGGATTTACCAGCTAGATTTCTTTCTTTTTTTAATTGGAGCTTCTTATTTTCAAAACGTTTATTGCAAAACCTTGTGTTCCAATTTTTCCTCCTTCCCCTCACCCCTTCCCCTAGATCCAATGTATGTTAAACATGATAAAAACAGGAAAAAATCAGATCAAAAGGGAAAAAAATGAGAAAGAAAATAAAGTTCAAGCAAACAACAAAAAAATGAAAATTCTGTGTTGTGATTCACACTCAGTTCCCACAGTCCTCTCTCTGGATGTAATGGCTCTCTTCACCATAAGGTCAGTAGAAATGGCCTGAATCATCTCATTGTTGAGAAGAGCCTACTGTGTACAATGATCTCCTGGTTCTGCTCATTTCATTTAGCATCAGTTCATTTAAGTCTCTCCAGGCCTCTCTGAAATCATCCTGCTGATCATTTCTTATAGAAC
Source organism: Myrmecobius fasciatus (assembly GCA_023553655.1). Lineage (NCBI taxonomy): Eukaryota > Metazoa > Chordata > Mammalia > Dasyuromorphia > Myrmecobiidae > Myrmecobius > Myrmecobius fasciatus. Next base: position 23,133 of record JAJPUD010001695.1, on the reverse strand, counting down.
AATAATATTCCATAACATTCATATACCATAACTTATTCAGCTATACTCCAACTGATGGCCATCCACTCAATTTCCAGTTTTTTGCCACTAATAAAAGAGCTGCCACAAACATTTTTGCACATGTGGGTCTCTTTCCCTCCTTTAAGATCTCTTTGGGATATAATAAGCCCAATAGACACACTGCTGGATCAAAGGTTATGCACACTTTGATAGCCCTTTGTTCCAAATTGTAGGTTTCTTTCTTAAGCATCATATCTTAAACCCAAAACACTCTGGCTGCCAGTGATTGGCTTCAGACGAAGCCACAGTTAGTCATTGTTTAGGACCTGATTGTATCAGAGTGAATGTGAATAGCAATTGGTTTTTTGTAGACCAGAAACCTTCAGGGTTTTCCCTTCCCAGATTGATTTTTTGCACTAGGTAAAACAGGCCATTTTTTTTTTACCTCAATTCTTACCTAGCCTTAAATCACTGACTAGGTATTACCTCAGTCAAACTGAAACTTGTTGAAGATCTTACCTTAAAAAGTCCTAGGTTTCCCATTGCATTCAGGGCCATCTCCAGTCATCCTGATCTATATCCGGCCACTGGACACAGATGGCTCCAGAAGAGAAGGTGAGGCTGGTGATCTTGCACAGCCTTCCCTCACTTAAATTCAGTTCACTAGTATGTCATGTCATTCTCTCCCTGATGTCATAGTCCTCTTTGAGAACAAAGAACAAGTAACAACAAGATGATTGGCCATGAGGTCTGTCTTGTAGAAAGGACTGATGGAGTCTCGAGTGCTACTCTCTTGGCATTATTCATGGCACCTTGGATCAATGCTCCATACCCTGACCATGGTTCTGAATGTATGTCCTTGATCCTTTGTGTATATCTTTGGCTCTCCAGCTCTGTTCATGAAGTTGTAGAAATCAATTCAAAAAATAGTTAATAAACATCTACAATCTTTACCTGATAGGAGTCAGTGAAACAAAGAAGAAAATGTAATCTCTCCCCTTATTGAATTTTAAGAAAAAAGTTAAGAAAGGATACAAATATCTATAATAATGCTTTGTAATTTAAAAAAAGAATGTGATAAGTATAACAGAAAGATACAAAGGGCTAAAAAGCAATCAGCATCACTCATAATATTACCTCCAGCTTTTGTGTGAAGGGGAGGGCTCAGAGAAACCTATAATGGTGAATGTGGTACCTGGATTAAAGGATGTAAAGTATTTCACTAGGAAGAAACTGGGGTGGGAGAAAAGGAGGAAAGGAGTATATTCTAAGGATGGGGAATGGTACAAGGAAAATGACAGAATAAAAAAATTGGTGTGATCTTTAAGTATAGTGCATAATCCGAAGTCTCTAGAGTCAAGGTTGTGTGAACAAAAATAGTAGGAGAAAAGACCGGAGACAGCTAGTTGCAGAAGGCCTAGAGTAACAAAGTAAAAAAGTTTTGACTTAATCCCCTGGATAATGTATCCTCTAACTACTAAAGTTGTTTGAGCACCAGATTAAGGATAGAATATAATCAGAGATATGGTCTTGACAACATGTTCAGAATGGATTAAAATAAAAGAGATTAGATGTAGGGGATCAAGTTGGAAACTATTCCAATAATCCAGACAAGAAATGATAAGATGATGCCATTTGGAGGTGGAAAGGAGGAAGATAATGTAAGATATCTAATGGAATTTAAGTGGGCAGGACTTGGCAACTGATTAGGTATGGACTTTGAAAAAAGTCATTGGACTCCATTGGAAAAAGAAATAATGAATTTTGTTTTTATAACACAATAATTTCTAGATATTTCACATGGACACACACACACACCTATAAAAATCAGACAAAATCTGGCAACACAGTGATTATTTCTGACAGAGTATAAACTATTTCACACCATTGAAACAGGCACAAAAGGGAGAGAGGTCTTTTCCTCATCTCTCCTTTATAACCAAGACTAGTCATTACAATTGCTTAGCATTGGGCTTCATGTTAGAACACTAACATACATATTATTTCTATGTTTTCACTCCTCCATTCCACTCCTAAAGTTCCCTTGTCCTGTTGTACTGGGCCTATTTTCAGTAGATGATCCTAGAAGTGAAAGAAGAGTTGTAGACCAGGTCCATATCTTTAAACTAACCTTTATTTTTATTTCACTTTAAGGTTTACAAAGCTCCACCTTCACAATAGCTCTATGAAGATGGTAGTGTAAGAATCGTTAACCACTTTTTAAAAAGTGATGTGATTTACCCAGGGTCATAGGCTGTCAGAGCCAGGATTCAAATTAGGATTCAAATCCTGAGTCTAGATCCAACATTTTTTCTGCTTACACTGTGATGCCTCTTATTCACTTTTTTTCAGGCAGGTGTTTGTCTCAAATCATATAGGCAATGGCATCTAGGATACTCAAATCAAATATTAAATAGAAAAAACCCCTATAGTTTAGACCCCCTAAAAATGCCTTTGTTAGTGGAGATCTCTAAGTTGTCTCTTCTATGTTTTACATGTCTCCAGAGATGGTCTTTACCATCTTATCATTTTAACAAATAAGAAGTTTTTTTTTTCAAGTAAAATCTTTCAAACTTTCAAATAAGCTCATTCTTGAATTATCTACAGAGTGAGCCAGAAAAAAAGAGAGATCTTTGTTAAATGGATTAAAATAAAAGACATTCGATGCAGGAGGATCTGCTTGGGCACTATTATAATAATCAAGACAAAAAATGATGAGATGATAGGAGCTAAGAGTAGAAAGAAGAAAATTAATGTAAAATATATTGTGGAAATTAAAATGGGCAGGACTTAGAAACTGATTAAGTATGGAAGACTTCCCTCCATTTGAAAAAAAAATATCATTGATAGTTTTGTTTTTATATCACAAAATGCCAGATCTTCCCCTCTCTCCCTCTCTCTCTCTCTCTTTCTCTCTCTCTCTCTCTCTCTCTCTCTCTCTCTCTCTCTCTCTCTCTCTCTCTCTCTCTCACACACACACACACACACACACACACACACACCTGTAACAGTCAAGCAAAACCAAGAAACACCATGACAAAGTATATAATAATCCACTGAATTCCTTATGCCATACAAAAGGGAGAGATGTCTTTTGTCATTTGTCATCTCTTCTTCCTGATCAAGACTGATCAAGCACTGGACTTCATGTTAGTGTTTTTCATGTATATGATTATAGCTCATTATTGTCTTCGTATATATTGTTCCCCTGATTCAAATCTTTTCCTCTATTCCTGAAATCTTCTGCTCTTTGTCCTATTGCCCTAGTCCTTTTTTTCAATAGATGTTCTCTATATTATAACTGGTTCATTATGATCCTTGGTCTTATTCATGGAATATCTTTCACTAAATTGCTCACTCATTTCTATCTTTTATATTTCTTTAATATCTTCCCAACAGATTCCAAATACCATCCTACTGATTCACTCCATTGGTTCCCATCTTATGCTAAAGAGACTAAGGTCATGGGTCTGATCTCTGTAAGGGACAGTTACCTCCTCTAAATTCTCTAGGCTCAGTCTGCTGTGTTCCTAACCCTCACTGTTTAATCTATTCTTTGGATGCCTGCACTTATTCATCAAGAGAAAGGAGAGAGAGAGAATGTGGATGGCTCACTACAAACACATCTCTACTGGAACAGCTCAAAGCAGGAATCCTACTGATGATTGATCTGAAACATTATCTTGATGTATGAAGCACAATTAAGCTTCAAAAACCCCTTGTAAGAAAGTCCAGAGGAGAGCAAACAGGATGGAGACTGAAGAATCATGTCCTATGAAGATAAATGGAAGGAGTAAAGGTTGTTTTACTGGTGGAAGAGAAGACTTGGAATCGGGAGGGCAAAATAACATCTTCAATTAAGTGTATACTATTATGTGGAAGATTAATCTGTTCTGGTTGGCCCCAGAGGTCAGAATTAGGAGTCTTAGGAAGAAGTGAGAGAAAGGCAGGTTTTCTTGTGATCAATCAATATCTATTAAGTACCTACTATGTGCCAGGCACTGTGCTTAACCATAGAGATAGAAAAAGAGGCAAAAGACTCTGCCATTAAAGGTGTTACAATATAATCAGGGGAAGGAGCATACAACATGCAAACAAATATACAAAGCAAGCTAGCTCTATACAGGATAAATAGGAAATAATAGCAGAGGAAAGACATTGAAATTAAGGGGAGTTGGGAAAGGCTTCCTGTAGAAGGTGGAATTTTATTTGGGACTTAAAGGAAGCCAGAGAGATCAGTAGTCAGAGGGGAGAAGGGAAGAGTGTGCCAGGCATGGGGGACAGTCAGGAAAAATACCTAGAGTCAAAAGATGGAGTGTCTTGTTCATGGAAGAGCTAGAAAGCCAGTATTATTGAAACAAAGAGTGTATGTCAGGGAGTAAGATGTAAGAAGACTGGAAAGGTAGGATAAGGGTAGGTTATGAAGGGTTTTAAATGCCAAACAGAGCATTTTGTATTTGACCAGGAGGCAATAGGAAGCCACTGTAGTTTATTGAGTGGGGAATTTGGGGATGACATAGTCAGACCTGTACTTTAGGAAAAATCACTATAGTAACTGAATGGACGATGTATTCTAATGTATATTAGAGTAGGGAGAGGCTTGAGGCAGGCAGACACACCAACAGCTATTGCAAGAATTCAGATGTGAGGTGATAAGGACCTGAAGTAGAATGGTGACTCTTCAGTACAAGGAAGAACTTCCCAGCCATTATTTATCCAAAAATAGATGAACATATTCAGAGACAGAGTGAATAACCACTTGCTGGAGTTGTAACAGGAATTATTACACAGGTAGGAAGTTGGACTAGATGACCTCTGATATCCCTTCTAGCTCTCAGATTTTGTAGTTCTAAAGGACAAATCATTCTTTCCATTTTCAGGCGCAAAAACTGAGGCTCAGCACTAGGATGTGAATTGCCTGCAGAAACAACCCTTATTGTCAGCAAGTAAGAGAGGGAGAAAAAGCAAGATTCAGTTCTAAATGCTGACAAGTTTGGTATTCTTGGGCATTTATCTTTCATCTGACCTTATAAGAGAGTCTATTTGTGCTGGGATTTAAAATTGAGAATTTTTCTCTTCTAAAAAAAAATCCCGTGCAGTTAATACAGTTCCATATTAATTTCTATTCACGCCAGTGGTTCTTGTATTTATTCTTCTCAGGGACCACTGAGTCGAAAGGGACAGAGTGAAAGTCATTTCATTTTGTGGTTGGTTTTGTTTTGCTTTGGCAGCATGAGTTAGGGGACTGAGGGGGAGGGAACAGCAGGTGCCGAAGCCTTGGTCTTAATAAATGTTCATTGATTGATTGTCTGGAAGTCTGGTATGTTTGAGATCCACAATGGTTCCTCCATAATGTCCAGAGCCCCTCATATTTAGGCTCTCAGGCCATGTGTGGGTGAAGGCCTAGTACATCTGCAATCTGCAGACACTTTGCCTGATGGACAGGACTGAATAACAAACTCTACATAGAATAAATGTGAGCCTAAATGGAGAAGAGAACAGTTGGCAGAATAAGGAATAGTGTGATGTCATGGTAAGACCACTGGATTTAGAATTAGAGAGTCTGGGTTTAAATACTAGTCCTGACACCTACTACTTGTGGGGACAAATTTAGAGCCTTACCCATGAATTTTTTTTTAAATCAACTTCACAAGGACAAGTTGAAGAAGGAATGGTTTGGCTTTAATTCACCTGAAAAAGATCTGAGGCTATTAGTAGATTGCAAGCTCAGTGTGAGTTAATAATAGGATATGGCCATCCAATTAGCTAACTAGATCTTGGGGAACTGCACAGAGAAAGAAGGAGGTGATTAGTCCTGCTCTTTTCTGCCCAGATTAAATCACAACTGGAGGACCATGTTCAGTTCTGGTCATGATAATTTAGGAGAGACATGGACAATCTGAAGACTACCCAGAGAAAGACAGACGTGGATAATCTGGAGAACATCCAGAGGACAGAACTGGAATGCAGAAAAGTCTTGAATTCATGCCCTGTGACTATGAGTTGAAGGAACTAGGGATGCTTAGTCTGAACCTGAAGAGGTTTGCAGTAGTAGAGAACAAATTGAGTGTGGCAGACCTTCAACTTCTCGAAAGTTTGATGTTTGAAGTTGATGTTTGATACTGATGCATGGAAGAGGGATTAGACTTGTTCTGATTGCCCTCAACAGAACAGAATCAGAATCCAAGGAGAAGCTGTTATAGAGGCAAACCTAGGCTTGATGCAGGCAAGGTTGTTATTGGACTTTCTAGCAATTAGAACTATTGCCCCAAAAGGAAATGTTCTGGGAGAGAGTGAGCTCCCCATCATTGGACGCTTTCAAGCAAAGACTAGATGATTACTTCTTATATGTATTAGAGTAGGATTTTCTTTTTTCAGGTATTAAGCTAGACTAAATAAATGACTGGTCCCTTTCAACTCTGAAATGTGATAACTCTGCATGTGATCTTAGAGGCAAAATCCTTCCCTACTCTGGACTTCAGTTTCCCCATCTATAGAGGAGCAGAATTGGACTAAATGATCTCTGGTTCTTTTTGGCTCTAAACTTTGACTGATTTCCAGAAGTATAAACAGGGATGTACAAAGGGAAGCTACTTTTGTTTTGATCCATTCCCTCAGGAATTGTCACGCTGCTGTACAATAATAGTGCCATTGGGTCGGCCCTTCCTTAAGAGCTAGACTTCTGTTCCTATTCCTTTTGTACCTCCCATCTATTCTGATACATGGCTTAGAATGACATTCTGCATACAACAGGTGCTTAATAATTGTTGAAAGAATAATTTTCTCATAGTTTTGGGTCAATCAATTTGAACTAGGGAGAAAGGTATAGATTTGACAATAGAATCACAGCATCATCTCCCAGTTTCCATTCCCTATTCATATCCATACCTTCTGTTCCACCTGCACTCTCTGGTGCTCTCTATCTTCTCATTCTAGCCCTCAGACCTTATTTTTGATACTGGGCTCCCTGCTTGAAATATTCTTCCCCATACTCTCATCTTCAAATCCTACTGACCTAGTTAAAAGTCCAAGTCTTCTCTAGTGTTTTCCTTCAGCCCATGTTGACATCCTTGTGATGTTCCCATGTTGTTTGTGGCAGGTGCTAAAGCTTCCTCTCAGGACCTCTTAAAACTAGGTCAAACTCTTTTTTTTTTTACTATCACCATTGCTGAGATGGTAGCATAGTATCAGGGTTTTGTATCTTAGACAAGAACACTAGAGAATCCCAAGGAAATAACACATCAGTCATACTTGGAGTTGGAAAGGACTGAAATTGTCTTCAAATACAACCCTTATCTAATCAGACCATATGCCTTTTACAACCCTCAATAACATGACTGACAATGTCTTCCAGCCTTCAATTAAATGCTTTTAGAAGCCAAAACTCACTACTCCATGAGACAGCCCATTCTATTTCTGAATGTCTCTTGCTATTAAGAAGTTTTACCTATAAAAAGCTTTAAAAAAAAAAAGTTTTGCCTTACATCTAACAGAAATATGTCTTTATGCAACTTCTACCCTCTGCTTCTAGTTCTACCCTTTGGGACCAAGTAGAACAAGTCTACTCTAATCATGTATATAAAAAGAAAGTATAACTAGGCTTTCAAAAAAGCCTTAAAATGTTTTGCATGCTGCTGCATTTATGGAAGATATTGCTTCTGATTGGTAGAAAGCATGCTGAGGCATTCCTAGGTAAGGAGAAAAGTTCATACCAGAACTTTGAGATAGAGACATGTAACTTCAGAGATTCTTCAAAAGGGAGACCTTGGAAAGATTTTTGAAGCAGCAGACATGTAACAGAAGCCAGCTCCTCAACCTGATTTCCAGTTTGCCTCTCTAGAGACTTCAAGGAAAGACTTTCTCCTTGGCTGAAATTGAGATGAGATGACTAGTTGTGTGACCCTGGGCAAGTCACTTAACCCCAATTGCCTCAGGGGAAAAAAGAGAGATGAGATGAGTCCCTGCATAAGAGCTCATTCACTCTTGTCTATTTTATGGTGTATTCTAATCCATAAATTCTAATTGCAATTTCTGTTTGTTATTTTGCTTGATTGTGTGAGTTTGTTCATTATCCACTGTTTGTCATGGTCTTTTGTAAATCTAGCATTTTGTAGGAAGAGTCAAACTGACAAATGTAAGCTAAAACCTCTCTCCATCTGAAGAACATATTGTTATCAGTAGACAAACAATATTTGAAGAGTTACAGATAAATAAATCTAGCCCAAAGCCCCTCTTGGAGACAGGAGAGGGGAAAAACCAAGTGCCCAGTCAAAGCCTTTCTTCTGTATTCCTTAAGATGGAAATCATAGTCTTCCTTTGAGAAGAGTAGCCTGGATTTCAGAGATATTTAGCCATAAGACTCACAAGTTATATGTTTATACATTTATATAATCCGAGTGGTCATACATATCTTACAGGAGCATGCACATCAAAAGATATACACTTATTGCAATAACAAAGAACTTAAATCAATTTACCTTATAAACTACAATTAAAGTCAAATGATACTAAAATAAATATAAAACAACAAAAAGAACCTAAGCATAAGACTATTTTTAAGTTAATTTAAAATCTAAATTTACAACAAAATCACTGGGCCTCCTCTCTTACACAGCCTATAAAGCATTGGTGTTTTTCAAAATCTTCAAGTCACTTTAGAATTCTAAATTAATTTTCTCCTTCTCTCCTTGCTACTTTTTTGAGAGCCACAAAGTCAGGAACAGCCACAAAGTCAAACTCAAGACTGTGAACTTTTTTCCTCAGTTTGCTGGGGGGAGTGGGAGTAGAAGAATAGGGATGTGAAGATTTAAGACTGAGTGCTGAGAGCATGTTCTCTGAAGAGAAATCTAGGTGCTGCCTGGGTAAAGCTGGCCAAATTCATTCAGTTCAAAGCTGAAACAGCCCAGATGTCTCTTCTCTTTCCTCCTCAGGATCTTAGAAAATTGCCAGAACTCCTGGGCTTTTAGCCAGGGGCTCTGGCAGGTTCCTGAGGAAGATGGAAAACTACAAAATGGAATTGGTCTTCTCTTTCTTGAGTAGTCAGAAGCATTCTCTGTTCTAAAGCAAAGTTCTCTTGGAGAAAGACCTCCAACCAGTTTGTGGTGCTTCTTTTCAGAGCAGGATTCTACAATGGACCTTATTTCCTTTCCTGTCCTTTCTGTCCTTTCTTTTTTCTGAGCTTAAATATTGAGTATCTGAATTGATCTCATTCTACATCAATTGACTCCAATTAAACCCCTCAACCTGAAAGTTGAATACAAGTTAGTAAATTGCCTTAAAGAATCAGACATTTAATACAGAATCCATATGAGTTATATAGAGAGTTAACCAATGAACACTTACAAGTGTTGAGAGCATCAGACCAGGCAAATCTCTACTTCCTAGTGTGTGACTGGCACAAACCTGTCTTCTTAAGATTCCATTTCTCAGGAGACTATATACTTGTGGCAGTATAAAACAGAAGCCAACATAGGGATACATAAGGTTGATTGTGTCAGGAAGGTGACAGAGACCTCTGGGCCTAATTCCACAACCTAATTCCATGTGACTCTCCATCTTCCTTAGGAATTTGCCAGAGCTTCTGTCTAAAAGTCTAGGAGTTCTGGCAAGTTTCTGAGGTCCTGAGGAGAAAGAATAAGAGACATCTGGGCTCTGGAGAGGTATAAGACTGGGAAATGTTCTGAAAAGAGATCCAGGTACTGTCTGGGTAAAGCTGGCCAATCTCATTCTGGCTATACCACAGACTTTGCCAAAATTCCCCACCCTGGAGCATGAATTTTTCAGGAGAAATCAATCATTTTTAGTGATGCCCCAGCAGATATACTAAGATGAATAGAGCAATCTTCAAGCTCAAGACTTTGAGCTGTTTCCTCAGTTTGTCTGGTGAAAAGGAAAAAAAAATCAGGAATGTGAAGATTTAGGGAATGAGTGCTAAAAATATCCTTAATGGTATTTTTATTTCCTTTTCTTTAAATTAAATTTTTATACTGATTCTGTGCTTTTGTTTAGCTATTTTAAGTAGCAAAGTGGCTCTATGGATAGATTATTGCACTTGGTGGTGGGAAGATCTGAGTTCAAATACTGCCTGTGTGGCCTGGAATAGTCCCTTAACCTGCCCCAGCCTCAGTTTCCTAATCTGCAAAATAAGGATAATAATAGCACCTGCCTCATAAGGGTATATGAGGATCAAATATCTTATTTGCAAACCTTAAAATATTATATAAATGCTAGACTATTAGTAGTAGTTTTCTGCTAGCATAATAACCAAATATCCATATCCATGCTGAGTTTAAAAGTTCCCTATTATGTAGAAAATTCAAACTATGTGAAATTTAATTACGATAAGATACTCTGTACCTCCTCTTTCTATACTCCTCTTCCCCTCAAACAGAAAAACAAACTCAGATCTATGAAGGGCTAGTACTAAAAAGGAAATAAAAACAAAATGCTTTTCATCACATTCTAACACGATTATAAATTTTAAAGTGAGCAGAATATTATAATCTATATCACTAGACTTGAAAAAGTTCTTAAAGATTTATATGAACTGGTGCAAAATGAAGTGGAAAGAACCAGGAAAACATTGTAAACTGCAACAGCAATATCATAACAATTATCAGCTGTGAAAGTCTTAGTTACTTTATTCAATACAATTATCCAAGACAGTTCCAAAGAACTCATAATGAAAAATGCTATCCATCCCCAGAGAAAACTGATGAACTCTTGAGTTGGATCAAAACATATTTTTTTCACTTTATTTTGTTTGGTTTTTTTGGCAATGCGGCTAATATGAAATATATTTTGCATGATTTCACATGCATAATTGGCACCATTGCTTGCTTCTTAATGATTGAGGGAGGAGCTAATTGGAGGAAGAGAAAATTCGGAACTCAAATTTTAAAAATATGAATACTAAAATAATTAATAAAATAAAGTACATGCATGTATATTTATGCACACATATAAAAGAAGGGGTGCTTAGGATAACCCCAGGCCCTCAGTACTTGGAGGGACTTCTGAACATAAAATGTCAGAGCTAGATATACTTTTAAAAATTGGGTATGTGAATGTAGTCAAGTGGGAGTAGTTGAGTGACTTGGCCTAGGTTACATAAGTTCATTGGATCACAGCTGTAAAGTCATCCAGGCCATGCCCCTCCTTTTACGTACAAGAAAAATAAGACTGGGAGAGACTGTAATTTGCCCAAGGTCACACAGGTACAAGGTGATGAGCCAGGATTCAACCCAAGTCCTCTGACTACCAAGCCAGAATTCTTTTCACTACACTGCTGCCTCCCACACCATTTAACTCATTATCATATATTGTCTTGTTTTGCTTTCTAATTGCTTTGTATCATTAGCGAGACTGTAAGCAGGGACCATGTCTTTTCCTCTCTCTGTCTTCCACAGGGCCTAGGGCAGAGCTGGGCACATAATTGTTGAACTCAATTAAAATCCCTTTGTCTATGCATCAGTCCCCTTTGAATTCCCGGGAGTATTTCTGTAGCACCAAGGCAACTTTAGTGCATACACTTGCTAATTTTTGAACAGCTGTACCCAATATGGATAAGATCTGCAGTGATTCTTTCCTTTTCTTAGGGAATATCCTAGGAAATGGTACTTGATTGGTTTATGAGCCCACTTGGCATCCCAGGTTATTTAGCTGGTTCTAACATGGGATATTATAAAAAATGCTGTAAGAGACATTTCTAATGATAAATATGACAAGAAAAAAGAAGGGGCATTTGTGTAGCTAGAATGAATAACAATATAAATATAGTCTGAAGATGACACTAGTATCTCAGAGCTACTAAAGAGACAAAAGAAAGCCTCTGAATAAATCCCCAATGGAGAACTTATGGAAAAACGTGAATCAAAAGTATATGGAATGAAGCAATAAGGAAAAACAGTGTCATCTCATAGAAAGACCACTAAAGCCAGAATCAGAAAACCTGCACTCAAGTCCTAGACATTAGATCTATTAGCTATGTGTTTCTGGGCAAGACCTTTAATTTTCATAGACCTCTGTTTCCTATTTGTAAAATGGGACAATTATATTTACATTACCTACCTTCCAGTGTTAGTGTAAGGTAAATGCTTATCAAAGTAATACAATGAAATCTTCACTCTTTCCAGGAAACTAGTTAGTACTGCTTAGTTTCTGAATAGAGAAGAGAGATGTATGGAAACAAAAAGTGTGAAACAATTGAAAACTCTGCTAGTCTCAGAATTACATGCTGGGCCAGACTCACATCTCAAGAACCATGGAAGCTTTAGATGGTGTTATAATTGAATGCCATGAGGATCAAAGAAGCATACCCTCTAAAGCTAGAAGGTATATTAGAAGTCATCTAGTCCCATCCTGGCATTTTGTCATTGGGAAAGGTAAGTGCCAAAGCCAAAAAGTGACTTTGGCAAGATTACAGAGGTAATATTAATATTATTAATATTAATAATTTAATATTTAAAGATAATCAACATGCATTTAAAAGATTTTCTTATTTTTGATTTTTACTAAAATACTTATTATGAAGTCATGCAAAAAATCTTTCCACATTAACCGTGCTGTAAAAGAAAGAAAAAAGAAGGGAGGAGGAAGAAGAAGGAGAAGGGAAAAAAAGTATACTTCAATTTGCACTCAGAGTCCATCACATCTCTCTCTGGAAGTGGATAGCATTTTTTAATCAAGAGTCTTTTGGATTATAAAGGATCATTGTATTGATCAGAGGTGATATATCTGTCATAGTTGATTATTCTTACAATGTTGCTATTACTAAATACAATGATCTCTTGTTTCTTCTTACTTCACTTTGCATTCATTCATAAAAGTCTTCCCAGGTTTTTCTGAAAACATCCCCTTCATCATTTCTTATGACATGATACTGTTCTATCATATTCATATACCATAACTTATTCAGCCATTCCCCAATTGATGAGCATCAGCTCAATTTGCAATTTTTGCCACTGTAAAGCAAAACAAAAAATGTATTTGTGCATATAGGTCCTTTTCCTTTTTCTTTGGTCTCTTTAGGATATAGACCCAATAGCACTTTCATTGGGTCAAAAAATATATACAGTTTTGTAGCCCATCGACAGATATTTATTAAGAACTTATGTGCCAAGTGTTGTGCCTGTCTCAGTTTCCCTCAGCTGCAGTATCAGTCTTCCTTAATTGCTCTGGCCCAGAATAGAATCCCCACTTCCTGACCTTCAGAAATAATTGGACTCACCTTCCAAAGTAATCATGAAACCTCCAGATGGTCAGCCTCGACCTACCTCTTATCTATCTATGTGACCTAGACGAAGTAGTCTGCTTTGGCAAGGCTCCTTACTCCTACCTGTCAGAACTGAATTTATGGTTTCCTTGGACACCAGATGTGCTCAGCTGTTCCCATGAGTTCTTTGTTTCCCCTGGGCTAGAAAGATTATAAAACTAGTGTTCTCCAGCAATGGAGTTGCTGTGTACTTTGTATTCAGTCAGCTAATATGGCTGTGTGTCTGTGTCAGTCTCTGGGCTGGACTGCGTGCTTTGAGACATGAGTCGCACCAGTCCTGATCCATAGCTATGGATTCTGAACTCTCAATTAACATCAATAAAGCATTACCTAATTTCCATGTGTGATACTGCCTCAGTTTCTCCCTGAGCATTACACAAGTACTGGGTTAGCAGTAGGGATACAAGTATAATAGGAAGAATGAAGTAGTTCTTACTTGTAAGGAATTTACATTCTAATGGGACAGACAACAAAGACTTGTATAGATCTGTGCAAAATAAATATAAAGAGGATAAATAAAAAAATAGTCTGAGAAGGATGACACTAGTAGATGAAAATATATGAAATTCTTTCCCCAGAACAGACTTGTGAGGGATTTAGTGTATTCTTGTGTTCCTTTTACAAGTCATCCAAGTTAAGTGACTTGTCTCGGACCACATAGGTAAAAAATGTTAGAGAGGAGATTTGAACCTGAGTCTTCCAATTCCAAAGCCAATGCCATTTCCACCATATTACAGTTCTCCCAAACTCCATATTTTAAAACAAATTTTATAATAGATATGTTTAAAATATTCAGTAGGAAAAAATTTTGGTCCCCTTTTATGCTTATCATAACAGCGAAATCCTGTTTTTGTTGCCTTCTGTGATAGTGTTTTGCAGTCTACACCCTTCTCTGGTCATGCTGAGAAGCTGAAAGTTTGTTTTCCTGTCTACACTAACTTTGCTGATGGCCCCCTTTTATACTTCTGTGGGTTTCTGTGTATGTGCATGTGCATGCATGCAAATATGCATATACACATGTGTGGGTACACAGTTCTGCACTTAAGAAAGTCACTCACTATAGCTTTTCATTGGCTTTACTGATCACTTTTAAGTCTTTCCATTTTCAAGTGTTTTTTAGAGTAGCTAAATGGGACCTGACTAGTCTTTCTCTGTCTAGGCAGCCATCTTGGCCAGGAGTCCCAGGGATCACCTTTGAAACAGTTCCATGTAAGGGTTAAAAGAAAGAGTTGTGTTTTTTTTTAAACCTTTCTATGTTAAGGACTCATTAATTAGGAGAGCTGGTTATCAATGAGAAGAAAAAATGATATCCTTGGTCCTATACTACCTTAAAAAGGTACCAAGGTACCACTATTCTCTTGATGACATTTACTTGAATTACAGCGAGAATAACTAAGAGGAGCTAACCCACCTCTAGGCTCATGCCTTGAGGAATCAACTCCATTTCCGGATACCATGGTGCCCTCTTCTAGCCCAGGTAAGCAATAGGGGCAAGCCAACAAGAAGCTTCCAAAGACTCCAGCCACTGGCTATACCCACCCAAGCCACCTCCACATCTCCTGCCTCTTCTCATTCCAGGGTTTGATTTTTAATTCCGTTTCGCTTGTCTGACTTTGCCTTCATTATCCCCTGGTTGCAGGGGAGGGGTTAGTTAAAGTGTCTGAAGCGATATCATTTACAGCCTATGGTTGCTAAGCAACAGGCCCAGGTGAGCTCTTGAACTTTATCATCAATGCTGAAATTTACCAAGGGAGAGGGATCAAGGCCAGAACCAAAATATTCGGGCACCCAGGGCAAGAAGCCAAAACAGCACTCCCTACTATTTAGCAGTGACCCCAATAATTTGGCTCAGCTAAATATTTGGGTAATCTCAGAGCCAAATTGTGAATTAGGTAATCCTCCCCTCCCTGATATCCTCCATTGCCCACAAGCAAGCAGGCAATGCCCAGTGCTTTCTCCCTTTTTCTTATCAAAACTTTGTTCTCAGGAAAGGTGTGATAAATTTATTTGGACTAGGGACTAGCCATCAATGACTGATAGCAGTTTAAAGTCTTACCCCTCCCAAGGGAATCCACATTTTAGCAGTGGACAAGACCTTAAGCCAAAGTAATAAAGGATGAAATTTCAGCAAAGTAGAGGAGGCATATTTTGGAGCAAAGAACCTTCCCTGTGCCCTTGAAATTATACCTACAAATCAAACTGCCTCAGACATTGCTCACACCCAGCCTGCTATATATTTAGCCCCCTAATTTTAAAGTCCCCTGGAAAGGGTTGTTACATGGAGTCAACAATGTGACAATGGCTAGAAGAAATAACATGACCTAGGGCTATATTAGGAGAGCTATAACATCCATAAAGGAGGAGATGATATACCATTGTAGTTTATCTTGTTTGGAGATTTGACGTCAATTCTGGATTTAAGAGAATGGTGAGAAGATCATAAACTCTGCCTTGAGACAATCATTAAAAGAAATTAATGCTGTTTAGCTTGGACAAGAGAAGACTTCCTGGAAGACAGGCAAGCTGCCTTCAAATACTTGAAGAAATGTCATGTGGAAGAAGGACAAAATTGCTTCTCTGGAGCTCCAGAGGGTGGAAAAAGGAATGATACATGAAAGATAGTGAGACAGAGTTTAGCTTGATACAAAGGAAAGAATATCTGAAGAGCTGAACTAACTGGGAGTGGAATAGGTCCTTTGATCCTAGAGGTCTGCCAGTATTGGCCAGCTACCCCTTGTCAGGAATGTGGGAGATAGGATTCCTATTCAGATATGGTTGCATTAGATTGTCCTTCCAGCTCTCAGATTCTGTGGTTATCCCATATCCTCCTCAATGGCATAGTGTAGTATAGTTCAACAACTAGCTTTGGAAGCTCTCCCAACCAGAGAAATGTATCATCTCCATTTCTCTCTACTCAAAACTTGGGGAAACCTAGTTCCTTCAGGACAGGAGCTTTAGGGTCCCTACGAGATCACTATCAAATCACTGAGCTTGAAAGGACATTCAGGAGTCATTCATTCAATACCAGAACCAAAATAGACAGCTAGCTATCTTTTTCTGAAAATTTTCTAGAAATAGATATATCACCCCCTTCTGGCTTTCCTTCCATGTCCAAAGAGAAAAAAGAGAGAAAGGAAATCATTTAAATTAAAATAGGAGAAGATTTTCATTCAGCATGAAGAACAGTCAATCATAGTTGTTACCAACCCCACTTTACAGATGGGGGAAACAAATCAGTAATGTGATTAAGGCAACTCAATTAAGATCAAGGAATGAGTAGCAGCATGTGTGTGTGTGTGTGTGTGTGTGTGTGTGTGTGTGTGTGTGTG
>JAJPUD010001694.1:350581-396976 GCA_023553655.1 Myrmecobius fasciatus | reverse complement strand
AGAAAGAAAGAAAGAAAGAAAGAAAGAAAGAAAGAAAGAAAGAAAGAGAAAAGAAATCCATCTTTCAACAGAGCTGATTCTAACAGCTCTTCCTATCACCTAACATGATTTAAGCATACACACACACACACACACCCCTCTAAAGAACACAGTTATTCAATTATAATTTTCCCTGTTAGATGGCCTGTTTTCTTTACTAACTATTGAAAATTGGCAGAAACAACTCTACTCCCCTAAACCCTCCTGCCTTATAGGTGCTTCTCAGAATAATGTTTTTAAGTACACAAAATAAAATACACCAGATTACAAAGGAAACCAATTATATTGGAATAAAGATGTAATTTATTTTCTTATTAAAGTTCTGAAATCAACTCATGAAACCCTTGGGGAGTCCTTGGGCCCCACATTAAGAATTTGTGTTCTAGATTATAGGCTTAAGGACTATATAGGTCAGGTAATTTTCTCTGATCTACAACCACAGCTTTGGCCAGCCAAGATTTCAGAAAAGCCAGCTGGGAACACAAAGAGAGTGGATGAGAGAATATAGCTAGTTAAGTGCGAGCTCATGCCTCATGCCCTTGAAACACATGACCATGGTTCCAGTGCCACACATTCCTACACAAGGAAATATACATGACAAAATTTCCAGTTGGAACATCCTGCCCATGATGCTTTTCCAGAAGGAAACTCTGAGCTACCAAACTGGTCAGTGACATAATAATTCAGTTTTGCAAATCTCTCTCTCTCTTCTCTCTCTCTCTCTCTCTGTGTATATACATATATAATTTGTTCATTCTACTCAATGGAAGGAATCACACTCTACTTCAGTCCCTCCTAGTAGAATGTAAGCTCATTGAAAAAACGACTTGTGTTGTAGCTATTTTTATAAATACAAACACCTAGAACACAGTAAGTCTTTGATAAATGTGTGAAGGATGAATGAATGAATGAATGAATGAATGAATGGAGGCACTCCAGGAAAGAAACTAGCACTATCTGGTACAAGTAGAAAGGATTGGTGGCTATTTAAGGAGATGCAGGAACTGGTGGTAGACCTGGGAATAGATTTCCTAGCTCACTGGCTAGTTCCCTGACTTCCCTCTGTCTCCCACAGTGCTCCCTTTGTATCTCATTTGGAGTTTCCTTAGCTTTTTGCCTCCTACAGACACTTTTCTACTTCAACTCTTTCACTCACAGCACCAGTCCAAACCCCTGAGTTTGGCATTACCTGCAAATTTGAAGTTTGCCAAAGTCTGTTTATCAGATCCAAGACAGGCATTTATGGGCTGATAGTCTGACAGAAGCTCTATTTTCTAACAGTCGAGGGAAGTCCAACTGTTATATAAGGCAGCAATAAGTCCTATTCATTCCTCCAGCAATAAAGTGTGGTGGCAGTTCCAAGGTGATTGGCACAAGGAGCCATTATAGAGTGAATGTGTTTTTAAAAGAATGAAAGATATTTCTATGATAATTAGTCCCCTTCTACCTAAAGATCAGTTTGTATGCACACAAAGGATTACCTTTTAGATGAGTTTTAGAAGGACTGACTTTTTCTTTGCATCAAAGGAAAGGATTTGATGTGCAAAGACTACACATGCAAGGTGTTTCTGGATGGAGTCCATGGCATTCCCCCATCTTGAGAAGCACTGTGGTTTACTGGAAAGAACATTGAATTTAAAATCATACAATCTGGGTTCAAATCTTGTCTGTAGTATTTACTAGCTGTGAACCAACCGTTAAGTCACTTAACTCTCTCAGCCTTAATTTCTTCATCTGTAAAATGGGAATGATAATACTTATGTATCTACCAAGACCCATGTAGATACACATAACCTACATGGAGAAAATATTCCCTATTCTTGTGCTGCTTACCTCATAGGGTCTTTTGTAAAAATTTAAAAAGACAGTGTGTAAATGTAATTGTAGAGGAAGGTAGTTATTGGTTACTTTGCAATCTACTCCTAGTTAATGCAAAAAAAGTCTCATCAATCACTTTGCCCATTTTCATCTTTCACTGGCTAGAAAACATAGCCAAAACTCTACATTAGCTTTTTAAGAAAACAAAACAAAACAAGAATAATTGTAAGAAGTGGTGATTGGAGGAACCTTTGATCAATTTGATAAATTCTCCAATTAATTTGATGAAGTTATAGGATGTGGACCTTTGAAGGACATCTCTAATGGAGGTAGACACTGTCATAGCACCTTAATGAGGAAAACATCAGGGATTCTCCTGGCTCCTGGTGACTGTGCTATCTCTAAAACAAATATGGCAATTGAAAGGGTAAAATGTATTGAGAAAAGGGGAAAAGTCAAGGTTTTGTGAGAAGAATCTCCCCTTCCTTCAAGATTTGGTCTTCCAGATCAGAGTATAGCAACCAATGTGGATTGTAGGAAGGGGATTTCCCTTTCCTGCTTTTCTCTTTATCCATCTCTTCTGCCCTCTCCACTTACCACATCACAGTCATACAACCCCAGAAGAAAAATATAAATCTAATCTTTCTTCCTCCTTTTAATATACTTCATTCCCAGAGGCATAGGAAGTGGGAAGAAGATGGAAAGAGGCGAGGAATAAAAGGGTATGACCAGATTTTGCTCCAGGATAATAAAACTTAGAGGTCACAAAAATTAAACACACATACTCCTTCAGATAAAAAAAAAAAATGAGCTTGGTACCTTGTAAATGAGAATAATTAACTGAAACAGAAAACTTCCATATGCCTATGGGGTTAATTACATTTACCTGTGGGTCACTTTAGTAAAAGATTCCTCCTGTGACCCAACTGAATGTGACTTAATTACATCTTATATTATTTTACTTCATGAATTAGAAAGTTAATATGGAAATTTTTGTGTGTTTTATGTATTTTATTCCAGAATTTTTCATGATTAAAGTTGAAGGTGATTAAATTTTGTTCCTACTTAAGTATTGAGAGCTCCCTCTTTTCAGTGATTCCCCTAATATGACCTGCCTTGGTATCCAGCCATCTGCATCATTTCTGTCATCCCCCATGTTTTAATCTGAGGGTGCTCTGTGTTTAAGTGTTTAGACCTGATGAGGCGTGTTTTATGGATTTGTTGCAACATACCTCTGGTGGGTCATGAGGCAGGAGGTTGAAGATTAAGGACTGTCAGCTGCCTGAGGTAAATAGCAATGGCCTCATTAAAAATTCCCTGGACTATTCCAATGTAATTTCAACATTAGTTGTCCCCTTTCTCATTTCTTCCTCCCAATGTATGCATGTAATGAAAAAATCCACACTTTACTATGTGAGCTGTATTTTGTTCATTCTCTAGTAGGGCAGTTGGAATCAATATAAGAAGAAATCACCTCATTACATCTTTCAGGGCTATAATAACAAAGTTCAATGTCATACTTTCCCCAGTTTTCTAGGAAGAGCTGAGCCAAAACCCTTGGTGCAAATTGCTATTTTATCTGCACAATCATGACCAAGTATTTTTAATTTGCAGCCTCTTTTTTCTGTTCTTTAAAAGAACACCTGACTCTACCACAGAGAGTTGTTGTGATCAATGAGTTGGATACTGAAGGAAAAAAAGAAATGATTTGGGTTGAATGTAACCCCTGATCTCAGAGTCTAGGGTAGAGGTTGTGACACAAAACCAAAGAACTGTCATACATTGTGACACATGGTAGGTTCATTGGGGCTATTTGCACCCACACTCAAAATTGGATTCCAAGGGTAGGAGGGTGGGAAGGTAAGACTATTATTCCCAGGGTTCTGAGAACAACTCTGTAGGAGGTTACGTCTAACACGGTAGTTCATAATACCACATTCGTATGCTTCCCATCAAACAATAAGATAGTAAGTTTAGTGAGCTTTCAGTAAAGGCATTTACAAAGGTGGAATGATTTAAAAAAAATAAGTGGTACAAAGCATTCTCCCCATTAAATATGGTACACATTTTCCTATAAATACACAGTGTTAATGGGAAGAGTAGGCTCAAATTTAGTGTGCAAGGTTTAATGAGGCAGGTGTGTAGAAAACTAGTGTGACCAAGGCAAAACTCCCAACTCCTAGAACTCACAGTCCTTTCTCCTTTTGTGGAGTCTTCATGAAGTTCTTCTTAGGTATAGCTCTCTGCTGAGCAACATAGATCTGTTTTTCTATAGTCTATAACTGCACTTTTTTTAGTCATGAGGAGTCATGTTCCCTAAAGCTGCCTTTCCTAAGAACTCTTAGAATTGCTTTCTGTCTTTGTAAAGTCCTCATATAACTACCCTTGAGTGAGTGATTGTTTGCATCTAAATTTCCAGATTTATAAAATGAGAAGGCTATATTAGATGACCTCTAAGTTCCTTTCAGTTCTAAAGTCCTATGTTCCTACTTCATGCAATCAGTGGGGAAAATTGTGAAACAACTAAGTTACTACACAAAGATGAAATATTTTTCAAACAGGATTTAAATTTGATGAAAGAAGTTTATGGCTAAAAAAAAAAGAGTGGAAAAGTCCACTTATTTATTGGGTATATTTTTATTTCTAAATGAATTAACTTTGAGTCTCTAAGCCATTATGATTACTTTCTTCAATTTGCATAATAACATTCACACGCAAAAGAAAAATTAATTTGTAGATCACAGGAAAATAATTGCAAAATATTCCCTTTGTTTCTGAAATTCTCAAGTTTTTTACACTTAATTCTACAACATGGAAAATAACACAAACATCATTTATAACTTTTTGGAAGCACTTCCTTAAACTTGGATAACTATTGACCACTCCTAAAGAGTTCCAAAATCCTAGAATTCTAGAGTAAATTCTTTGATTATCTAAACCAACCCCACCCTCCACCCTGCACTCAGGGAAATGCTAGCAAATATATAATAACTGGATTCTCAAAAAAAAAAAAAATTTACAAAAGGACAGGCTTTGAAGTTTAATCTGCATTAGCAATATTTTCTCTATCACTTTCTTAAGTCTAGACAAGCAACAAAACAGTAATTCAAGCCCATGTTTGTAGCATTTTGTTGATTTTTAAAATGTAAATGCTTACACTAAAAATTTAACAATGGATTCTCAGGAACCGATTGAGATCTCCTTTGACCTTACCTAAACAGGAATCCCTTCAACCCACACCATTTAGCCTCTTCTTGAAGACTAGAAGTGACAAGGAACTCACTTTCTATCCCCTAAGCAGCCCGTTCAACTGCTAGACTTGTTAATCCTTCTATTAAGCCTGATACCATGTAGCCTGAGAGATACAATGAAGTATATATAGTCCTATGCAGTCCTGTCTTGTGCAGGTGCCTGGCAACTATTTCCACCATCAGATCCATTGGCTAGAAGATGTGATAGCCCTTAGGAAAGAAAGGCTTTTTTTTTTTTTTCCTCTATAGCTTTTTCTAGGACTTAAAAAAAACAAACCAAAACAAACAAACAAACAAACAAAAAACATTCTAGGACTTAGTTTCCTCCTTTGTAAAATGGGGAAACTGAACCAGAAAAGTTTTCATATATCTTTCAGCACTAATGCTCTATAACTCTGTAAACTCATATTCAGAAATTCATTTTACTACATTCTCAAAAAAGAAACCTTTTGGTGTCTTAAAAATCTCATAAAATGTCCTAATCCTTTGAAACATCTTGAAAGATTACTGTCTCTAGTAAGATGCTTTAGATGGAGTATTCTACAGTCATATCCCCTGTGCCAGGGGCTGCCATACTTATGATTTATTGTAATGGTGATGCACAAAGAAATTTTGTGTTTGGGAAATGTGTAGATTATGGGTCTATAATTATAAAATATTAAAAGAAAATTTCATAAAAACCAAGAAATAAGTAAACAACACATATTTAATAAAATACCTATTAGTGCCAGATATTATGCTTAGTGCTAAAGATATAAATACCCAGAATAAAACCTTACAAGAAGCTTAACCATCTCAAGAAGCTTACATTCTGATCAGGGAGATTTAAAAGGTATATATAAATATGAATATATATGCACATACATATATCCTCACATATGTGTATGCATGTATATTAACATAAAGTTACTACAATTATATACAAAGTAAATATCAAGCAGTTCAGAAAAAGGGAGACTAGATAGAGAGGTTTACAGAATTATCTTTGGATTTAAAACTCATAAATATTGCATTTCATGTATATAACTTGATTTGAGATTTTTAAAATAAGATATGCAGTTCTATCAGAAAATGCCCATTTTCCAGTTGGAGCTTACTGGTCATTTGGTCATGCTTTCTAATAGTGAAGTTCACAATGCATTTATGCTGACTTATCCTAAATGACTCCTGTCCATATTCTGCTAAAAGTTTTCTGTAAGGCATTCATACAACATTCAGAGGATCTTCTTCTAGACCTCTTGACATTGTATGAAGCAAGAAGAGTGTTATCCTTTACTTTTGTTACATAACTGACTTTCTCTTTCACTGTAGCTTTCCCCCAATATATGTGCACAATTTACTTTCATAATATGCTACAGTCTGTTTTCACCCATTCTAGGTCTCTTCAAGTCCTTTGCATTACCTATAATATTAATTTCTTAGAAATTGTAGTATTCATGTATTTGCAGCAAAACAATGTCATTAGAAGAATATTAATGTTTATATCTATCTATATGTATATTTATGTATCTATATATGTATGGATACATATATACATACATACATATATATGGTTTTAATTCATAGAGAAGTTTGGAGTTGCTGAAAATACAATAATTTCCCAGAAGCAATCTGATCTACTTTCTTCCATTCATTCCATTTCTGAGCTTATCATTCATCTGTAGCATCTGTCCAATTGTTATTTGTCTTACAAGAGGATCAATGACATCAAGGAGGTGATGTCTTGACTTGCAAATAAATTGGATTTAAGTGGGGCAGAACTGTACAAAGTGATCAGTCTTACTCTCTCTTCCAGAGTTGTTGAAGTCCAGTGGTAAGACACAGGTCAAGAAAACCAGTGATGGTCACCATATGTATGTTCTGATCAATCAGCTCTATGTGATGTATATCCAAATATGCCTAGGTACATTGGTGTCTGAGCAATCCTCGTCAATTTAGTTTTTCTCATCAGTAAATGAGAATTGGATTAGGATAAGGATAGGGAATGGACTTGTGATTTCGTTGCTTTCCCAAGTGAAAGAATTCATTCTATCACAGAGCTAAGCTTCTTTTCTTTAGCTTCTAGTCTTAAGAGTTGTCTAGAGCTGTTGTTCATTCTTCATTTTTGAAGAAGATATCATGGGTTATTTCTTTTTTTTTTTTTTTTACTTTTTTGCTGAGGCAATTGGGGTTAAGTGACTTGCCCAGAGCCACACAGTTAGGAAGTGTCTGAGACCAGATTTGAACTCAGGTCCTCCTGACTTCAAGGCTGGTGCTCTAACCACTGTGCCACCTAGCTGCCCCTCAAGGGTGATTTCTTGACTTGTGCATGAATTGGTTTTAAGTGAAGCAGAGTTGCAAAAAGTTGTCAACCTTACTTTCTCTTCCAGAATGGTCAAAGTCCAATGACAGGACAAGTCAAGGTGACTAGTGATGACCCAGTGATAACCTTAGCATCTTCAGTGTCTGACCAAGCTTTAAGTGTTCCACATTCCCTGCTTCAGCCATCTTCATGGCTACTGGAATAAATTGTTCTCATCTCTCCATTTCAAAGAGGGAAGTCTTCACATGCTTACAGTAGACATCCATCTAAATCACTGATGAGTTTGAGGCCTGTCAGTTATCCTCAATCTGGCTTAGCTTTTCTGCCAAGACAGTTTTAGCAGGGTATATATAGATGCTATTAATGCTATAGCTTCTTGGAGCCAGGTGAGAGTAGGGTGAAGGTCGTCACCAAAAGTAGAAGAACAGCCCTGAAAAGGACTCAGCAGCCATCATGGAAGTGCTAGTCCTCCCCAACACCCCATACATCCCATTGACTTACTCACAATCCTGCAGGATGTGGTCAGTTCTTCCTGTTTAGCTATTTACTATTATTACACACAACCTTCATATCCAAATTTCCTCAGATATAAATGAAAGGGTTGGAGTAAAACAGGGTTTCCCAATACAAATTATATTGCAAAGAGTTATATCAATTGTAATAATATAAACTATCTTTGCTGTGGACCACTAAAATAACTTGATTTTCTTTTGTGCTCTGCTATTTAGGGGTCATGGATCTCACTTGGGAGGTTCTGTTATGTTACAGAGCTTGACCCAGGCTTCTCAGTTTCATCCACAAAGAGGAGCACAGGGAGGACTTCATTGTTCATTAGGAATCCTCCCCACAAAACATGGAACAATGAAAATCTGACCTTTCATGAGAGAAGATCAGATTGAATCACTTTTGACAATCTTGTCACACATTTGATAGTGCCACGCTGCCCCTTGCTGTAAAAGCTCACCTGTTTAATATCAAGTCTCCTGATGAGGTTACATAGAGAACAACATGACTACAGAATAGTCAAGACTGCAAGTGACCCAAAGGACTTACACAATATATTTACATGAAACAATATTTTTGACTTTTGGCAACAATGAAAGCAAAGCAATTTATCAATGTACAAATTAGCATTGTGTCTTATGGTCACTTTAACTTTATCTCCAAGCATAAAAAAACTATTGAGTAAAAAAGAACTATCCTCACACTAATTATTATTTGTTTTTATAATTTTTTATTGTTCTACATATTTCAAATAACATTGATGTAGCTTTCTTTGAATTGAATTTGTTAGTGTACATATGCATTTTATCTCCATAGTAAAAGAACCAAAGAAAACTTTATTTTAAAAAATCATACTGGATTGATTAATTGAATAACCATATATTCTATAGAGGCAACTCTAATACTAAATATTGTGGAGATGTTACCAACTTGAATTGTAAAAAGAGTTTCCTTACTGGACATTTCTTACAAGAATGAAAGAAATCACAGATCCAGACCATAACAAGTTTAAACATTTTATATGATTGTAATTGGGATATTTTACAACTCTACAATATAGTTTAGTTTGGGAACTCAAATCTAGTTTCACTCTCTTGTTATACATGGAGAAAACTTCAATCCACATAAGCCTAAATGATGGCCAAGATCACAAATCTAGCTATTGGAAGAAACTAGGTCTCCCAATATTCATTATTCTATTATTCTATGAGCTGGAAGGAGACCTTAGAGATCATCTAGACCAATCATTGATTTATGCTGCAATTCTTTCTAAAATATCCATGAATGATAGTCAACCAACTTGTGCTTGACCATATCTAGTAACAGAAACTCACTGCATTACAAAGAGTTGTATTTCATTATTGGACAGCTTCAATTGTTAAGAAGAATTTCTTTATATAGAGACAAAACCTACCTTCCTGCAACTTTTATCATATGGTATCTAAGTCTACCCACTGGAACCATAGCACCTTTCTCCCAGGTGACATCTCTTTTTATCTTTTTTGAAGATGCCTAATCCTCAGTTCAGATTTTTACTCTATTTTACTATACTTATGGAAGCCCTCTGTTACAATAGCTCCCTCCATGCAGTGGGTAATATAACTGAAATCAGAAGACAAGATGCTCCAGTTGCTAAGGAACTAAACCAGCACATGTCCATCTCATAAATAATGGTATGCCCTGGGAAAGTTCCCATGATTTCACTCATAGATCAGTCAGCACTATCTTCTTATGCACTGGTGATAATATATCCCAAATGTCTTATACTCCCATTCTGGTGTGAAATGGAGTGCCTCTAAAGTCTTACTGTTCAGGTCATTATTGACTCTTTGTAACCCTGTTTGAGGTTTTCTTGGCAAAGAAACTCAAGAGGTTTGCTCTTTTCTTTTCCAGCTCATTTTGTAGATGAGGAAACTGAGACAAAGAGGGTTCATGATTTTTCAAAAATCATGTAGCTAGTGTCTGAGGCCAGATTTGAATCCAGAAAGATGAGTCTTTCTGACTTCAGGTCCACCAATATCCAATCTACCATCTAGCTGCCTCTAAATTCAATTCAAGTCCAAATCCTCAGTCCTCACTCTATTATCAGAAACCATGGCAAACAACAGCATAAAATGAAAATAAAATCAAAATTTAAAAAATAAAATTTAAAAAAATTTTAATTAAAACAAAAAAAAAGGAATAGCTGTCTTACCAACAGAAATAGTTATCCCTACCACATCATGACTTTCTCCAGTGGTTTTGATATATCATAGATGGGAATAAGAAATTAAATGGAAATTTTTGAGGAATTTTGCAGGTCACAGACAACATGAAAAATCCAGTAGATGACATAGAAAAAGTTTAGAAACTTGAAAATGCAGAAAATACATGCATATCTCATAATATCAACATATTTTATCTTTTAATACCATAATAATTCAGATTTCTCTGGTATGAGGGAGGGGAATTTCATGGAGAATTTCCAGATCTCTGGGGTACCCACAACCCTCACTCCCATGATGTGGAAAGGATAACTCTCCCCCTCCTCAGAATAGTCTAGGGGACCATCTTCTCCCATTTAGCTCCCTTATAGTCCAGAAATGGAGAAAAAACAGTACACCTTGGTATACATGATTCCCCCTCACTTAAGGTAATGATAGACTGTAAGTTATTCTATTCTAAATACATCTCTAGCAGTCTCTGGAGTTCCATCACTTCATCTCTTCATGACCAGCAGGTGACCAGAAGGCAATTCAGTTTTCTATTCCAGTTTGGCTTTCCACTTTCCACAATTTACCTTGTAGTGTATTCAGTTGATCAGTCTTCACTTTCAGTTCTGTTCAGCAACATGTATTGGGTCCTTCTCCCTCTTCTGCCTTCCAATATCTCTTGACCACCATGGCATCCCCACACTGCTGGTGCAGCATCCTGAGGGAATTTGAAGTCTTGGTCCCTTGCCATCAGGTTCATCTCATGGGTCTGGATGCTCATGAAAAATTTAGTTGCTGGTGAGTTTGTCCCACCACTAGGGAATTGTGAGCATCTTCTTCTTCTCATTTGACCCCAGTTATACCTAAAGAGGAAAGCTAATACTTTCTGGGTAGCTAGGTACCTACCCAGTGGTGAGTGGTGAGCTTGGAGCTAGGAAGACTCATCTTCCTGAGTTCAGCCCTGGGCAAATCCATTTATTTACTCTAATGACCTCAGTTTCTTCATCTATAAAATAAGCTAGAGAAAGAAATGGTAAATCACTCTGGTATCTTTGCTGAGGAAACCCCAAATGGAGTCACCCTGAAGAACAACAATAACTCTTCTCACTTGATCAAGCCACTCCATACCTGAGTGGCCTGAGGAAAAGTGAGCTGAGGTACAGGAAGTGCTAAGTGGCTTCTATCTAGTCAAGATTTGTTATTATTTTACTGAGGCACGGGAAGATTAAGTAGTTTGCCTGCAGTCACAAAGCAAGTCAATGATGAAATTAAAAATTGAATGGAAGTCTCCTGATTCAACACTTGGTCTACTGATGACTAAGTTTCTGTTGCTTCTGGTTAGAGAGGTTTTAGGAAGGATTGAAGAGGAAGTTTGAAGTATATGTGTATAAGGAGAAATGAGAAGAGGAGGGATGGGGGGGCATCTCCCTTTCTACTTTCACCCAAAAATGATTGCTAAACATCATCTGATGGAGGCATCAATCCCCTAATCACCTGGTTACCTTTCATCTACTAAGCTTTGTTAAGAAGCAGCATAATCAAGTGGAATGATTATAGGATTTAGAGTCAAAACACCTGAATCCAAGTGCTAGCCCTTCCACCCATTAGCTGTGTTTTTACACAATTCTGAGCCTCAGTTTTCTCATCTGTACTACTTATTTCACAGAGTTGTAAGAGCTGCTACAGAAAAGTCAGCTTCCAAAATAGTGGAACCCAGATGGAATCAAAGATTTCCACAACTTGCAGCTTCTCTCCAGGGAATTTCAGTTGTGTTAAAACTATTGGGAAATATAGGGTGTGGCCTTTGTCTCTGCCTCTGCAAAAGGCTGAAGATCAAGACTCAGATCTCACAAAGATCCAAGCCTGGGAGCCAGATTGGTGACATTTGCTATTGCCAAAGTATCTTTACCCATAGTAAAGTGAAAAACTAAGAGAATTATCCAGATAAACTAGAACAACCTCACCTCTCCCACTCCTTGTTCTCCTTCCCTCAGCAACACACATGAACCCCACTTTGTCCATCTGCATCTTACTTTTACCTTAATTATAATTAAAATCATGATCCATAATTGTAGATGATTGCTTCTTTTTTTTTTTTTTTTAACTTTGCACCCTTACGCTGGAAGAAATTCTGGAATGCCAGAGCTAGAAGGGAACTTTCAGTTTAGTTCTTCAGTCACATCTGACACTTCATAACCTCATTTGGAGTTTTCTTGGCAGAGATATTGAAATGATTTGTCATTTCCTTCTCCAGCCCATTTTATGAATAAGGAAATTGAGGCAAACAGGGTTAAGTGACTTGCCCAGGACTGCATAGCTAGTAAGTATCTGAATCGGAATTTAAACTCAGGTCCTCTTGATTGACTCCAAGACTGGCACTATCTATCTAGCTGCCCAGAAGGAAGATTAGGAATCATGTATTCCAATTGACTGATTTTATACGCAAAGAAACTGAGATTTAATGATTTTCCAAATTTCAAATAAATAGTAAACAGCAGAACTTGGCTTTGAGCCTCTAAGCCTTAGTGACACATAGTAGAAAGAGTCAGGTTTCTCAAGTCAAAGTTGCTTTTTGCAGCTTGCCACCCTGTCCACATGCCCTTAACATCAACCTTCTGGTTCTCAGCTTCTCAATGATAAAATCAGACTATTGGACTAGACCTCTAAGATGTCATAATTCTGAATGCTCAGCACAAAACTCTGCATAAACTCTTAAAATAGATTTGTTGAATTGAAATGAACAGCCCCTGCCCTGATGATGCTATCCATTTTCATAGCACCTCTACACCTCTTCTAACTATGAAACACCAATAACAACATTGGAGTATTCAACCATCCCTTCCTGGGATGGGTCTGGTGAATCCTTAAAGAGACTGACTGTACTGCTAATAGAACACACCCAACAAGGAGGAGGTAGAAGGCTGAATACCTCCTAATATGGCTTGAGTAGTATATGACACATCACCCAATTGAACTATCTATAACTTGGCACTTGCCTCATGACAGACAAAGAGAGCTTACTCAGCAAACACCAGACACTTGGAAATGCTATGTATGTATCTGGGGACAATGAGAGGATCAGGGGATCACAGGATTTAAAGATGAAAAAGGCCTTTTGAGATCAAAGGTAGAAGGAAACTCAGAGGACCTCGAGTCCAAATCCTTTCATTGGAGAGATGAGGAAACTGAGGGCATAAAGTGGCAAAGGAAGTAAACAAAAGAAGTGGTATTTGAAATAATGTCCACTGACTTCACCAAGGAACTATTCTGCCTTTCATGCAAATTAGCCCCTTTCTCAGAGGAGAAAACTGAGGATGAGATGTTTAAAAAGAAAACAAATCCTCCCCAATGAGTCACAGGTTGTCAAAAACAAGGCTTTAATGTGAATTCAGCTATTCCTTCTCCATATTCAATTCTCTTTCCTCTATCTTCCTATCTTCATTAATTCATTATCAAATTAAGGGGGGGAATGCTAGATTTGGAGTCAAGAGAATCTGATTACTTTCTCTGTAACCTTGGGTAAATTTACTTCTCTGTAGCTCAGTCTTTTCATCTGTAAAATAGTCCTTGGACAAAGTAAGTGACTTAGCCCTAATTGCCTTAGGGGGAAAAATTGTCCTTGGAAGGATGGGGAGAAAAGGGAATAAGGAGCTGCAAAAGAAGGGAAGGCATCCACACAATAGAAAGAGTAAAGGTTCTTGAGTCAAAGAACCTAGATTCAAATCCTGCCTATTATCTTTGTGTTTATTATCTTTGTGTGGTTGAGAAGTCACTTAAACTTAGGTCTAGATTTCCTCTTCTTCAAAATGAAGAAGTTGTATTAGATGGCCTCTGGAATTCCTTCCAATTCTAAATCTCTGTAGGAGGTAGTGTAATATAATTTAAAATGTCCTAGATTTAGTCAGAAGACCTAAATTCAAATTCTGGCTCTATTATTTAGTACTTCCATGACACTGGGCAAAACAACCTCTATGGGTTTTAGGTTTGGGGATGTAAAATGAAGGGACTGAAAAAAATGACCTCAAAAGTCTTCTCCAGATCCAAGTCTGTGATCCTATGATTCCCTAAAATTCCTTTACGTTTTAAATCCCATGACTACATGTTGCTAAGCCTCCAACTATATATTGTGGTGACTTATTTCATTTCTCTTAGGATCTTCTGTCCTCCACCTTTCTAATTCCTGATGAGCCTTTCTTAGCACATTTCAGAACTTAAAACATCTGTGCATCTGATTACTCATAATGACAAGAGTTGAAAAGCTCTTAAAACTGAATTAATTATATGCACAAATACACATCTCATACATCACACATATCTCACACACACACACACACACCCCTCCCCAGAGCAAGAACTGGTCTGCTCTGGGTAAAATATTGGATGCTGAGTTTCACACAGCTCCTGGAGACAAGACAAGTGTAATCAGAAATACTTTTGACAGGACTGGTTACTCAATGATACATTTAGGAGTTGGTAACAGGGAGCTCCTGCAGGGAGAGACAGCATTCCTGCTGAGTTCTGGCCCCAGCCTTCAACAGACTTTACTCTGCATTTATTATTCCAGCTCAGAGGGTTGTGTGTCAGAATTTCCTGACAATAGAGGTCATTCAGCCAAGGAAAGTTGTATGAATATTTGTCCAAATATTAGTCGATAAGAAATGATGAGCAGGCTGATTTCAGAAAAGCCTAGAAAGACTTACATGAACTGATGCTGAGTGAAGTAAGCAGAACCGAGAGAATAAGTAACAACAAAACTTTATAATGATCAACTGTGATGGACTTGGCCCTTTTCAGTAATGAGGTGATTCAAGGCAATTTCAATACACTTGTAGTGGAGAGTGTCATCCACATCCAGAGAGAGGACTATGGAAACTGATTGTGCATCAAAGCATAATATTTTCATCTTTTTGTTGTTGTTTGCTCTTTTTTTTTCTTTCTTGTGTTTTTTTCCTTTTGATCTGACTTTTCTTGTACAATGTGAAGAATTTGGAAATATGTTTAGAAAAATTGCATATTTAATCTACATTGGATTGCTTGCTGTCTTGGCGAGGGGAGGGAGATTAAAAAGAGGGAGAAAATTTTTCAACATAAGGCTTTGCAAAGGTGAATGTTGAAAACTATCTTTGCATGTATTTGGAAAAGTAAAATACTATTAAAATCTTTTTTAAAAGAAAAAGAAAAAAGTTCTTTCTTCTAGAATGAATTCTTGCTTTAGGTAGAGGCTGACTTGATAACACATACCCTTCCAACTCTGAGAATTTAGGTTTAATTCTTTTCCTGGCACAAAAATGTCATTTTCTTCTACAATATAGCAGTCACTGGTCACAAAATTGCTGAATATGTTGTCATCAGAGATTGCAACAATCCTGCTATTTAAGAGGAGATGGCAGACCACCACTGAGAAAACTCCCAGTTGTTCAAGAAGGAAGTACATCAAGCAATGAGTTAAAAGTCCCAGATCTGATATTTATTATGTGATTTTGGATAATCCACTCAAAGTCAGTGCAAGCTTAGATTTTGTATCCATAAAATGAGTATAACAATGCTTGTACTCTGCCTTCCAGGGTTGTAGTGAAAAAAGCATTTAAAGCACTGAGCTATAAACAAGCATGGCCACCCCCTTCTCTAAGTCCTCGATATTGTCAAATGACTGTTTTATGCTAGTTATTTTCAACTCCATGAATTGACTTAAAGAAGCAAAGGAAGAAAGATTAAATATGATGAATGTGTATTATTCAGAAAATTGTATGGACAACCTATAGAGCTCATCTACTTGGAAAGAAGACACATAGATACATAGATATATGGGTTTCAGGAGGATAAGCATTTGTTAAGTACTTTACAAATATCTCATATGATTGACAGAAATAGAGACAGAGAGAGAGATGAGAGAAAGACAGAGAAAGAGACAGCTACTCAGAGAGAAACAGAGACAGACAGAAATATCTTCAACTGAAACTAAAAATAAAGAGTTGGGTCTAGATTTGAACCAGGAGAGAAGAGGAGACTGGATTGTTTTAAGAAATTGCAAGATTATATTAATGAAATGAGTTTCTTCCTTAAAAAAAATTTTTCATCTTATCATCACCAATACTTTTCTGGTGATGTTGTATGACTGAGTCATGGAATGTCATAGTTTCCTAAATTAGAAATGAAGTTGTGGATCATTCAAAGAGTAATAGAAAGATGTATGGTGGGTAAAGCCAGCTAAAACACATTTCAAGTGAGTAATTATGTCAGAGAAGCATTGTTGTGAGTGTCACCAAAGAAAAGTGTAACAAAGAAAAGAATGTTCAAATTTGTCCTTGGTAGATTGTATAGAGGACGTTCATGTGTTCTTTGCCTGCTTCCAGTTGACCATAAGGGAGCTTCAAGTGCATATGTCCAGTTGTATGTGACTCAGGAAGAGGACAAAAAAATTCCCCTAATTAGTTTCTGAGGCAGAAGAAGTGATGACTCAGATAATTTACAAAAGGAGTGACGGGCACCCCCATCTCTCTATTCCTTTCCAGTTGTAAAGTATATGGACTGTTTCCATATATTGTCCTGTTCATAACATTCATATACCACAATTTATTCAGCCATTCCCCAATTGATGGACATCCACTCAACTTCTGGTTCCTTACCACTACAACAAAAAGGACTGTCACAAACATTTTTGCCCATGTGGGTCCCTTTTCCCTCTTTTATGATCTCTCTGGGATACAGATTTAGCACAGTTTTATAGCCCTTTGGGCGTAGTTTCAAATTGTTTACAAGAATGGTTAGATTATTTCACAACTCCATCAGCAATGCATTAGTGTCCCAGTTTTTTTTACATTCTCTCCAATATTTATCATTATCTTTTCCTGTCACCTTAGCCTTATTCTGTAAAGAATAAAATTGCATCATTATTATAAAACAGGGTAAGGAAGAAGTAATGACAGAAGGCATCTGAGTATCAGAAAATGAAGAACAGAGGAGAAAAAGGAGCTCATAGTGAATAGCCTCAATTTTATCTGCAAAATAAAAGACAAGGTTCTTAAGTAAGAGAATGGGGAGAGAGGAAACTGTGGGAGGTTTGAGGAAAGATAAAAGGTTTAGAAAAACTACTATGGAAAACTGGGATAGTGAATTGATAAGGAAGCAGTAAGGACCTAGTTGAAGTTATATATGATGTAAATTTGGAGTGTTCTGAACCCTGTCAGAACAGTTATTTGATTTTCTCCATCTTCATTCAGCAGCACCGTTCAGCATCAAAGACAGCAAATGGTAGGAATGATCCAAGGATGAAACTTGGCTGAATGTAATCAGCAATATCATAATATCAAGAGAGGAGGATAGCATAGAATTGAATTGGTTCACCAAGGGGTCAAAATAGGGAAAAAAGGAGAGAGAGTGGCTAATGCACAGGAGAAAATTGAGGATTCAAGGGATTGGAGGTCATGGTACAGACAAAGGGAAGGCAAGGAGGGAAATGAAAAGACAATAGGTTATGGTTGGATAGAAAGATTTCAGAATATGTGTGAGTGATGGCAAAGTCAAAGGTATGATCATCTTTGTGTATGACTGAGGAGAGGAGGAGTAGCTAATGGAAAGTAAGAAAGTTGCAGAACTGAGTAAGTACGTATTGAAAGGGGGAAAAATAAGTATTTATGTAGTACCTACTATGTGCTAAGTACTAGGCTAAACCCTTTACAAATATTCTCAGTTGATTCTCACAACAATCCTGTGAAGATACTATTATTATCCCTACTTTATAGCTGAGAAAAGTGAATGAAATAGTGGTTAAGTGACATGCCCAGAGTCAAAGAACTGGTAAATGTCTGGGATTGGATTTGAACTCAGGTTTTCCAGACTCTAGCCCCAGTACTTTATCCACTGCACCAAGAAGCTGATTTGAAAGGAAAGTCAAGAGAAAGATAAGAATCAAAGAAGACAAATGAGTTCTGAGTATTTATCAAGTCCATCTCTCATTAATCCCACAATGTCCAGTTTAAAAGGTAAAAATGCCATGCTACTCCCTGTACTCAAACAATGGGTGTCCCTCCCCAACCTCCTGCCTTAATCCCCAGATTCTTCACTCTGAGAAAAATGGAAAACAGTGTAGAAGAAACTAAGCATTGACAACACAAGCAAATCAGCAAAGCAAGGGATAGTCTATGTCAGATCTATGGAAAAGGGAGGGATTTATGGCCAGATTCTTCATTCTAGCATGATAGGTTAGCCTTCCTTAGTCTGACACTAAACAAACTCTTCTGCCCTAACCTCCAGCACCACTTTATATAAACTCACTGCTTCAGTCACAATGCTCTACTCTTGGCTCCCTACACATATCTCACAGAATGGAGTAAATCTACTCCTAATACTGCTCCCATCAGAAAGGCCTTCCCCTCTTTTGTTGTTATAATTAAACTTTCTTCTTTATTATGAACTTAGCAATCATCCATGAAAACCAACATTTTCATGTTCAAAGAAGAACAAAAAAGAGGACTGGAGAAAAAAACTGTGACCTTCAATTAGAAAATTGGTGTTTTGTTTTGTTTTGTTTTGTTTTCTAAGAAATACACATATGTATGTACATATACATGATGAAAAACTGTACAGGACTATTAGTTCATTTTTAAAGAACATATACATATACAATGAGCATATTCAGAGATGAAAATACCTATACATATACAGATCCTAGCCAGTACTACCATATCATGAGGACCTTCCACCATTCTGCTCATTCATTTCCACTTTGCTTTCATTTTATTGCATCTTCATGTCAGCTGCCTGGTCTCCCCCCACTTCTCACCTTCTATCCTCTCACACAGACCTACTGCTCTAATCCCATTGTCTAGATCCCCTTCCTGGTTTGTCTTCCCTTATTAGAATGTAAGTACCTTCAGGAGACACTGTCTTGTCTGGACTTAATATATATGTACTTAAAACATACTGGACACACAGAAAGTATTAAATAAATGATTAATCTATTAATCTACCTACTTTTCTTTAATTATCAATGTATATGCATACAATAAATAATAAACTGCAATCATCTATTCAGTTCAATTTCTTTTTAAGGAAAAAATATATATATATGGTATATACATCAATTTATTGATGTACATGTATACATAAAATAGACAGCTAGATGTCAGTGGATAAAGCACTAGCCCTGAAATGAGGAAAACATGAGTTCAAATCTGGTCTCAGACACCTACTAACTGTGTGATCTTGGTCAAATCACTTCACCCAATTTGCCTTAGTTACCTCATCTGTAAAAAGAATAGGAGAGGAAAATAGCAAACCATTCTAATATTTTTGCCAAGAAAATCTCAAATGGGGTCTGATAATAAATCATAATTTTGTGATCCCCACATTCAGTTATGGGACCTCCACATGGAGTCCCAATCTACACTTTAAGAAGCTTTGCTCTATTAGACAGTAAATTCCCTGAAGATAGAGGTTTATCCCCTTCACATTCTATATATTCTCGTCCAACTAAACATGTCTATATTCGCACCCTTTTTTTGTCCTGCTCTCTCTTTCTTATGTCTTTGCTTCATCTATTGAAATCCTTCCCATTCTTTAAAGACCCAAATAAATCCTGCCTCTGCTATGAAGCCTTTCCTGAAATCCTCTCCCTTACCTAAATATGATCTCTTTTCCTTTAGATTTTCCATAGCCTTTTAGCAAAATCTGTCCATTAAACTTCCCAAATTCTCTCATTTATCATAGCTATTCTTCTAAGTGTTATACATTCTCCAACTCATTAAACTATTTATATCCATTTCCTCCCCATTATATTGTGAGTTTATTGAGAATAGAGCTTATGGTCTATCCATCTTTATCCCCACAACTGAGCACAAAGTAAATATATAATAAATGTTCACTAGATATAATGGAACCTTCTACTTTTTTCCAAACCCCACAGTTCCCCAAGGTAGAATTTTCTGTCAACAGGTTTCAGAAAAATGTTGCTGTTGTTCAGTTATTTTAAGTCATGTCTGACTCTTCATGACCCTGTTTGGGGTTTTCTTGGCAAAAATATTAGAGTGGTTTGCCATTTCCTTCTCCAGCTCGTTTTAAAAATGAGGAAACTGAAGGAAACTCAAGTGACTTGTTCAGATTCATACAGCTAGTGTGAGGCCAGATTGGAACTCAGGAAGATGAGTCTTTTTGACTCCAGACCTCTCCTTCTATCCACTAAGTCACCTGTCTGCTTTTTCAATAAATAAAATGAAATAATACTGCTTGATTGACTGAGACCATAAGGCTGGAGATGGAATATTGGAATGACTATTGTCCAAGCAATCCCTACATAATAGATGGCAAGTAGAGCATGGTCCTGGGTATGGGAGATCTAGGATTCTTCAATTAATGAAGAACAAGAGTACCTCTTGGGACATTTTGACTCAAGGGTCCAGAATTTAAACTTTAGCAGCCAAGATTTGGAGCTCCAAAAAAAGAGTATAGCCTCAATGTCACAGGATGGTGCATTTTTAGTCACGTAACCAGCAATTCCCCTCAGCCCTAATCTGGGTGTGCTGAGCTAAGGAAAGGGGAGCAATTTTCAAATGAGCTAATTTGGGTGGGTATTTAAATTATCAACATGCAATCAGCAGATTCCATCCTGGGGCCTACCTACCTTGCTGAGACTGGAAGTTTTGATGTATCCTTTTTAAACCTTAAGAACTAAAAGGAGACAAACTATACTTTCAGGCTCAGTGTGCCCAAATTGAAGCTTTCTTTTCTTCTGAAACTGTGTTCTATACCAAAGCTTCTTAAACTGTGGATCATAACCCCATATAAGGTCATACAATTGAATATGGGGGTAGCTAAATTATGATTTATTATCAGGATATGTTCAGTTTGTATACTATTTTACATACATATATGATCAGGATCACATGAAAATTTCTTGGGCAAAAAGGGTCGTAAGTGGAAAAAATTTAAGAAGTTCTACTCTACACTATTGATGCTCTAAGGGTAATCTCATGGAATTTTATCTGCAGATTCCTTCTCTCACTCACTTACTCATTTCATTCATTCAACAAACATTGAGAAATAATGGAAAGAAACACAAGATTTGGAGTCAGAAGACTTAGATTGCAACCCCAGCATTTATGCTTTGTGACCAATATGTGAGCAAGTCATTTATTGTTAAACTTCAATTTTTTCATCTTTAAATGGCATGGTTGGAATAGATAATCTCTAACTGCAAATCCTGTGGTCCTATTTATTAAACAACTTTGCATATTGTTGTTGCATTGTTGCATTTATGTTGCCTCCCCCTATTTGAATGTGAGTTCTTTGAATATGAATAATTTCTAGCCCCATATTTTTGTCATCTTGTGTTTATCCCATGATAAAAAATCAATTGATTTATCACATGAGGGTCCCCATCCATGCTAGACACAAAGATGAACTAAGGCATTATATCTTCCCCAAAAAGAGATTCCTATACAACAAGGTAAACTATTAATAGAATTTGAAGAAGAGTGTGACTGCAAAAAAAGGGACAAAGTACAATGGGGGTTTAAAAGAGAGGGATCACTTCTGACTGAGGGGACTTCAGGTAATTCTATATGCATCTATCAATTCATTGACTCAAGATTCAATCCCAGGTCCTCAGACTGATCATCCAGGTGTGGATGAGAATGAGACACAAAAACAAGGCCAGTTTAGCTGGAAGATAGATCATGCAAAGAAGAGTACTGCAAACACAGGAAATAAAACATTCAATTAACCTAAGAAAAATCTGTTTTTTAGACTTGTGATGGAAAGTGCCATCTACATCCAGATAGAGAATTATGGAAAGCGAATGTGGATCAAAGCATAATATTTTTACTTTTTTGTTGTTGTTTGTTTGCTTGCTTGCCTTTTTTTCCTTTCTCATGCTTTTTTTCCTTTTGATCTGATATTTTTGCACAGCATGACAAATATGGAAATATGTTTAGAAGAATTACACGTGTTTAACCTATGTCTCATTGCTTGCTGAAGTGGTGGTAGGGGAGAAAAGGGAGAACAATATGAAACATAAGACTTTGCAAAGGTGGATGTTGAAAACTATCTTTGCATGTATTTGGAAAAATAAAATACTATTTAAAAAAAAAAAAAGAAAAATCTATTTTTACCAGTTTGTCTTGAAGTCCAGATAAGAGATCTAGGCTTTATTCAGCAGGGAAGCAGGTAAATGCAAGGATATTCAGAAAAGACTGGCAGCTAAATAATTAGAGGCAGTGATATATGAGAAAAATCTCTAACCTTGGAGGCAGGAAACTAGGTCTAGCTCCATGATGACTTTTGTGTCCTTGGGCAAGTCATGGTACTAATTTCCTTATCTGTAAAATATGTATAATATCTGTTCTGCTTATTTTCAAGAAGCAGGACAGTTAGGTGGCACAGAGGCTAGAGCACCTGCTCTGAAGTCAGGAGGACCTGCATTCAAATCTAGCCTCAGACACTTACTAACTAGATTACTCTGGACAAGTCACTTAATCCTGCTTGCCTTAGTTTCTTCATCAAAGTGAATGGCAAATTGCTTCAGTATCTTTGCCAAGAAAACCCCAAATGGGGTCACAAAAAACTATCTATGACTGCAATGATTCAACCACCTCCAAAAGGTGTTGTATTGGACAGGAAGCACTTAGCAAAGTACTTTGAGAAATCACTGAATCCCCTTCTTTAGAAAAGGGTCTTATTTCCTGAGTCATTGAAGAGGCAGGATCTCAGAGATCAAGATGAGAAATCACCACAGTATCACACTATTGCTTGAGTATTGTGTACAGCTTCCAAAACAATGGAAATCATAGGATTTAGAGCTGAGAAAGACCTTAAAAAGTCATCTGGTCCAACACTTTTATTTTATAGATTAGGAAGATCAAAGTTCATGAACATGAGAACAACTAGATCCAGACCATACAGAAAATGAATTGAAGGTCTCGGACTAGAATCTAAGAATTCTGGCTCTCCCTGGAGTGTCTTTTTATTCCATCATATCACCTTCCTTGAGCTAGTTGAAGGGGCTGTGTGGCCATCTAACCACTGGGAGAAGCTATAAAAGGTGGTTTAGAGAAAGGAACAGATGTAGACTTCAGCAAGGTGAGCAGCTGGGCCTGGAATGTTGCCTACAGGTCTGGGCACTTCCATACCAGAATGATGAGGACTGATTGGAGGGAAGCCAGGGAAGAGCAGTTGAAGTGATGAAGGGAAGAGAGGGACTGATTTATGGGGCACAATTAAAGGGGCCAGACCTTCCTAGCTTGGCTACATGCTGGTGAAGGAATGAGAGAATGGGAGTGTGGGAGCGGAGGGACCAGACATTCCACAAATACTTGCAAGGTGTAAATGGAAGGGGTGGGTGGGGCAGGGAGAACCAAAAGACAGGTAGGGAGTTTAGGGTCACCCCAGAAGTGTGAGGTCATAAGGTCTCACAGAGCAGCAGGGCAGCCTTAGTCACAATGTCCACGGCAAGGACTGAATGGCCAGTCTGGTCTGGGTTTATTTCAGGGCAGCTTGGTATTGTGGAAAGCAAACTAGACAAAGTCCAGAATCAACTCCAGTCCGTGTAAAGGAATCCCAAATTGTGTGATCTTACCTAGCTTGAGCTTCAGTTTTTTCATTTGAAAAATCAGGACATTAATATAGTATGAATCCTAAAGACTCATTTTTCTGACCGACACACACTAGCCTTTTGACTCTGGCCAAGTCACTTAAAAATGTCTGTCTTATTTTCCTTATCTGCAAAATGAACTGGAGAAGGGAATGGCTAGCCACTCGGCATCTTTTTTAAGAAAACACCAAATGGGATTATGAAGAGTTGGATATGACTGAAAAATTACTAAACAGTATGTCCTAAAATAGGCCAAACTCTCTCTAGCCACAAAAATTCTGATGTAGATATGTCAAACTTTTATGAACAATATGTTTGGATAAACACAGAGTTAGAAGTCCTACAATCAAAATACCTCCTTTGAGTCCCCACACACTAAATATTGAACTTTGATCAGGTCCTAGGTAGCCTTTGGGTACGATAGGTGAGGTATCCCCAATATAACCGTGATTAAAGGAAAGAAAAACATCCACATTGAAGAGGAGGGTCACCAACAAGAGGTTTGGCCCAAGCCTAAGCTCTATTATTAATAAATATATGATAAAAATAGAAGATGGGCCAGTGACAGAGTGACAGTGAGAGGTCATCAGTGGACAATTCGAATGGTATCCTTTTGTCTTTAAAAGAATTCAAAGAAAGACCTTCAAAATAATGTGGAAGATTTCTGGGAGGACATGGACAAGAATGGATCAGCTTAGGCAGGTCTGGATGGGCTATGATCTGAGATTATAAAAGGGAATATCCACACTGATAAGATCACAGATGCATCATAGTATTACAGAATTGAAATTAAAACCAAGGGAAGGGCAAGGATTAGAAGAGAAATGAGTTCTGAATATTTATCGAGTTCAATCTCCAATTAATCCTAGTTTCTTGATCAAATGCAAAAACATTATGTTGCTTCTTATATTGTTTTTCCTTGGATACTATCCATTTTTTTCTCCTTTTAAAAACATTTAATCTTAAAGGTGTGTCCTATGTTTGAAACCATAGTACCTGACTCACCTTACTAGTATATTGTAAGAAAAGTTACTTGTTAATAGAGATGTGCTGGTGAATTTTCATCAACTAGTTCTATGAAAGAAAAATATACTTTTAAATTTAGTCTACATAATTAATGTTTTCTTCATCATTTTCTCAAGTTAAGATAACTAGCAAAACAATAAATTAAGTCCTGATTTGTAGCATTTGCAATTTAAAGGTGTGAATGCTCAAACTAAAAAATTAACAATTGGCTCTCCTGAGTCCATATGAGCTGGATCTAACATAATACAGCTTGAAAACTACAATATGCACTAAATGTGTAAAGAAGTTTTTATTACTGGAATTTGGACTAAAAACTGCTAATACTGGTTCTAAAGTAAGAAGAAGAGGAGGAGCAGGAGGTGAGTTGGAGAAGTAGGGATGAGCAGATCTACCAGCACAATGACAGGAGTCACTGACTACTCCTTCCATTGAGATGGAAGATCATTTCACTTACCATCCTGCCCTGCTGCTTCACCCTGCAAATCCCTAACATTGTTATTTGATCTACTGTTGAAAGTGATTTATCGTTTCCTGAGCCTTGCTCTCCACCCCAGTGATGCTGAATCTGTATTCTTGGGCCTTTCCTATAATTTAATTTTCTTTTATGCATTATGTCTCCCAAATAGAGTGTGGACTCCTTGAGAAATGGAACCATGTCATTCCCCCCCAAAAAAAATTTTCTATTTCCATATTTTTCTATTTTCTAATTCATTTCTTTCTATTTGTCTAATTTTCTCTTCTTCTAGAAAGCACTAATGCATGGCACATGGTTCAATCCTCATATCCAGGATTGGCACTGGCATTCCAATGACAAGAGTGAAATTCCCAACTTCTCCATATATCTGGATTCCAGTTGAAGCTATGAACAACAGCTTTTGTAACTTCCTAACCTTTTGGTTATTTTCATTCATTCAGCATCTTAACTACATCTGTAACTAGATGGCAAAGCAGTCTGAAAAGTACACTTGAAAATGTGCTTTATTTTAAAACAACTGCAAGAACATTTTTATTTGGGTTTCAAATGCTGGAGTTTAGCACATGGCATCATTCATATACCTGAGAGTGCTATGTCATGGTGTTTCCCATTCCTGCAGGTGTCCATGCAGATCTGAACACTCACTTTTTCTGGAGATAAGAGAGAATTTTTCCCTCTAGAAGGCCCTGGGCTAGATGCCTTCTAATCTAGGGTCAATGATTCTATAATTCAGCTTTAATTTGACATTTTAACAACCAAACTCAGCTGTTTTCAAATCATCCCTTTGTTTTCCAGCTTTGTGAAAAGCCCTCTGCAGCTTTCCCTGGTTGCAACTCTGACAATGAGTACTGAATATAAGTTAAACTGGTCCTTCCTCAGATTGTTGGTGGTTTTGGAGGTTTTTTGGCTAGGGCCTGGGAGGATTAGTCTTAGACAGTGAGAGAAAAACACTTCAATAGTGTCTAAAAGCTTGGGAAAGTAAAGATTAATTACTTCCATCATGTCTCAGTCTCTGACTAATGGGAGTCCAACCAGTGGAATTGGTTAACTTTTTTTTTTTTTAAGTAAGATTTATTGTTTTCTTTTGTTCTTACCTCACTCATTTCTAGATATACCTCACCCCAACCCAACCTATAAATGAGCCCTCCCTTGTAACAAAAGAAAACAATTAAGCAAAAACAACCAATGCAGCTGCTTGACAATGTAACAATAAAGACAACTTTCTGCCCTGTAGGCTCCTATCACTCCCGGTTCAGTGGATCAAACTAGTGGCTTTAGGAAGAGATGAGTTTAAATCCTATTTCTGGTATCCATGTAACCCTGGGCAAGTTTTCTCATTTGCAAAATAAAGGGATTGGACTATATATAACCTCTAAGGTCTCTTGTATTTCTAAATGAATGATCCCATTCTCAGAAGTCAAGATTTCATCATTAGCTATTATAACTTCCCAGAATTTGGCTTCACTTAGTGTATTATTTACATTATGCATATATTGTCATCTGGTTCTGTTTAGTTCATGCTGCATCAGTTCATACAAATTTTCTCTGTCAATTTAGTGGTAAGAAAATAGTGTTTTTAGTTGGAGAACCCAGACGTTGATATAAATAAGGTCTAGGAGCTTTAATTTAAAAAAAAAAAAAGGAACTTTTCATCTTAATATCTTTCTTAAAAATGGAAGAGTCCCATGAAGAAGAATAGAAACTCTATACCTCTTTCTTCTCTCTGCAGAGATGGCACACTATATGCGTGGAATATTAGAGTTACTTTCAGACTGGTTGACATATTGGTTGGTTTTGCTGAACTCTTTTAAAAAAAAAATTATTTGCTATAAGAGATGAGTCAATGGGTAGAAAAGTGAGAAAGGGGTATATTCAGAAATGAATATGATGCCAAAACAAAATCTGTCAATTTTTTTAAAGGAAATTCTAGATTATATTAATTTCACACAACTGAAAGGTATTGTAGCGATATTTTAGTTCAATCCCTTCCCTATACAATTAAAGAAACCAAAGTCCAGAGAAGTTATGTGACTTCACTAGGTAGAACCATGGTATCAGAGGATTTTAGACCCAGAGAGGATTTTAGCAATTAGCCTTAAAAGACTTGAATTCCTTTAGTCTATCGTTTTCATTTTTATTGTTGTTTTTCAGTTATTTTCAGTCATATTTAATTCTCTGTGAACCACTCCAGTATCTTTGCCAAGAACACCCCAAATGGGATCACAAAGAGTCAGACGTGACTGAAATAAGTCTGTAACAAAAACAGCAACAACAAAAATTTTGTGTGTCTTAACAGGACCAAACAAACACTGGCTAATATTCATGAGACAACCTCCTTCCAAAACTGGTTCCTTAGCTATAGTTCTAGTTGCTCCTAGAAATGTTTTGACATTGTCACTCCCTGAATTCCCACTCCATTTCTCAGTTTTCTGGGCTGAAAGGGAGAAAAGTGATGTTTATGCTAAAGCAAGATGGTTTTCTCTCCTATGATCAGATATCTGATGTAGAAAACCCATGTAGCCCTCCTCGAATGGATGTCATTAGAGAGGAAGCCCTACATCTACCCCATCCTGATCTATTTACAATTTCTCCTAATTGCAATGAAGGCTTATTTTAAGGGAATCAGACAAAGGAAAGCAATCCAGAATATTTTGAATGAACTGGAAAGAGACAACCTTCCCATGCAGTGGTATTACCCTAGGGCTCCTGATTTGAGATTCTCCAACTAGGAACTCCTCTGCCATAGGAATTTACACCTACAATGGGATCTATTCAAAGGAACAACAGATGTGTTGAAAGCTGAGGCCTTTCCTGTTATAGTTAGCCAAGGGGATGTGGTAAGCAGGGCCCTTCTCCATATCCTGATGTTTCAGAAATGCTTCTGAAGTGATTGCACCACTTTGGGGGGAGGAGGGGTTTCCTTTACTCCTAAAGGAGAACCCACAGAATCTGGTCTTCAGTCTCTGAAACACCTGGCCAGAGCCCCACGTTTCCCCACCCTCTACCATGGGACTGGGTGTCCTAGCTCTGAAAGGGATGCCAACTGGCCCCAAGTTTTCTCCACCGGAGTTAGCTCCATTGCTACAACCCAGATCGCTAGATTTAAAACTGAAAGGGG
Source organism: Myrmecobius fasciatus (assembly GCA_023553655.1). Classification (NCBI taxonomy): domain Eukaryota; kingdom Metazoa; phylum Chordata; class Mammalia; order Dasyuromorphia; family Myrmecobiidae; genus Myrmecobius; species Myrmecobius fasciatus. Next base: position 368,666 of record JAJPUD010001694.1, on the reverse strand, counting down.
CCTTAGAGATAATCTAGTCCAACCCTTATTTTTCTGATAGGGAAAATGAGGAGTAAAAAAATAACTTGCTGAAGGTCACATAGATCATTTTATATGATAATGGGATTTTAGAGCTGTCAGGGATTCTAGAGGGCACCAAGACCATCATTTTAGAAGTGGAAGAACAGAAATATCGAGAGGTTAATTAACTTATTCAAAGTCACATGGATTTATAGGATCAGAGGGATTTTAGATTTGGTAGGAACTTTAGACATCATGGAAATTAATTACTCCTAATTTTGTTTACGGGGAAAATGAGGCCCAGTTTAAGCCTTGGAGCATGGTCAAAATCAAACAAATATTAAGTAATAGTCAGGATTCAAATCTAGTGCTGCTTTGTACTTTACCTCCATACACAGACCTGGCCACTCAATAGGCCTTAATAGAAAGGATGAAACAATTTTTGATGCACTAGACACATTTTTTTAAAAAATTACATTTCATCTGAATGGGTTTGCTTTGCAGATGTTTGTTTAATTGGCTTACTTGATTTGGTGCAGATTAAAGGGTCTTTTATTTTCATAAACAAAGTGCTTCGGGTTTTTTTTAAAGTAATTCATAAAAGTGGCTTCCATTTTTCAGGGAAAGTATCTACCCTCTCAGGAGGAAAAAGGTATTGCTGAGGAAGTTAATATAGCCCAGCTCTGGGTATCTATCTCTGCTCCTAAAGTCTCACCAAGGCATGAGCCCACACTTACCTGCTGTTATAACCGGGATGTCTATAAACCCCCTTCCATGTAGCCTGAGGTAACAAGGATCCTACAAGATGCAAATGTTTTAAAAAACCTCAGTCTTATTGTATATTGTTCACACAAGAGTGTTATTCCCACAAGAGTGTTACCTCCACAAGTGTTAACCAAATCTTTGTATCTCCTCCCACTTCCCTGCCTCCTCCTTTCCTTCCTTCTTTTTTATGCTATCACTCTATCACTAGATTAGCTTAACAGGTTAGAGTAGTATCCTAGAAATCACAAGGTCATGGGTTCAAACTATGGCAATAGAAGTTGCTCTACTCCATGGCTAAAGGCTACAACAATCCTAAATCTAGCCAGCTGACCTGAATAGGCTATAAGAATTTGTATGGTTTAGCATTTCATTACTGTGGGGGGGGGGGGGAGGAGAGGGGAGAAGGGGTACAAACCAAAGTATAAATCCTATTGTGTTGACCAGGAAGGAGTTAGCAGAGGGTGGGAAAGAGATAGGGAGATGTACCTCAAATCAGCACATTTGTCTCTTTGGTAACACCGTTGATGATAACAGAGTGAAATAAAATTGAAATCATCTACATACCCAAACAAAGTTGGTCCCTCATTAACCTGCATCATTCTCATTCAGTATAAGAATGTTCTTAGCCCTCCTATCAAGGGATCCAACAAAGGCAAAATATTCTGAATTTTCCCCTAACACTATATACCAAAATAAAGTCTAAGTGGGTTCCAGTAAAATATAAGATTAAAAAACTATCCTATATTTATCTCTCAGATCTGTGAAGAAAGGAATTTGTGACCAAAGAAGAACTGAAGCTCACTATTGAACACCAAATAGATAATTTTGATTATAATTATAAAGTTTTTGTGCAAACAAAACTAATGCAGACAAGATTAGAAGGGAAACTATAAATTGGAAAAACATTTTTACATTGAAGAGTTCTGATAAAGGTCTCATTTCTAAAATATGTAGAGAATTGTCTCAAATTTATAAGAATTCAAGCTATTCTCCAATTGGAAATGGTCAAAGAATATAAACGGATAATTTTTAGATGAAATTGAAACCATTTCTAGTCATGTGAAAATGTACTCTAAATCACTATTGATAAAGAAAAAATGCAAATTAAGACAACTCTGAAGTACCACTACACACCTGTCAGATTGGCTAAGATGACAGGAAAAGATAATGACAAATGTTGGAGGGAATGTGGGAAAACTGGGACACTGATACATTGTTGGTAGAATTGTGAACTGATCCAACCATTCTGGAGAGCAATTTGGAGCTATGCTCTAAAGGTTATCAAACTGTGCATACCCTTTGATCCAGCAGTGTTTCTATTGGGCCTATATCCCAAAGAGATCTTGAAGGAAAGGGACTCTCATGTGCAAAAATGTTTGTAGTAATCCTTTTGGTAGTAGCAAGAAAATGGAAACTGAGTGGACATCCATTAGTTAAAGAATGGCTGATTAAGTTATGGTATATGAAAGTTGTGGAATATTATTATTCTGTAAAAAACAACCAACAGGATGATTTCAGAGAGGTCTGGAGAGACCTACAGTAACTGATGCTAAGTGAAATGAGCAGAAACAGGAGATCATTGTACATGGCAACATCAAGATTATGTAAAGATCAGTTCTGATGGACTTGGCTCTTCTCAATAATGAAACAATTCAGGCCAGTTCCAATGATCTTATGAAGATGAGAGTTATCTGTACCAAGAAAGAGGTCTGTGGGAACTGAGTGTGGATCACAACATAGTATTTTTACTTCTTTTGTTGTTGTTTGCTTGAATTCTATTTTTTGTCTTTTTTTTCCTTTTTGATCTGATTTTTCTTGTTAAGCAAGATAATTGTATAAATATCTATGCCTATATTCGATTTACATATATTTTTACCATGTTTAACATATATTAAATTACTTGCCATCTAGGGGAGGGAGAATTGGAATATAAGGTTTTGCAAGGTCAATGGTGAAAAATTATCCTTGCATATGTTTTAAAAATAAAAAGCTTCAATTAAAAAAATATTCAGAATTTTGCTTTGAGGTACCAAGGATACAATTCATTTCTGAGATGGTCCTGACCTACCTCCCTTTACAGAAAAAGAAGTATAGCCTAGAGAGGTCTTGACTGAGGTTGTATAGACAGATATGATAGAGCTAAATTTTGATTTTAGTTTCCCTTTCTCCAGTCAGTCTTCTATCTGAATTCAAGTCTGCTCTCAGGCACTTACTAGCTATGGGCAAGTCATTTAATTCTATTTGCCTTAGCTTCCTCATCTGTAAAATAGCAAATCACTTGTGCATTTTTGCCAAGAAAATGCCATATGGAATCATGAAAAGTCAGACAGGATTGAAATGACTGAATAACAGTAGTAGCAGTCATTGTGGTGGCAGCTGGTATTTATATAGTGCCTACTATGTGCCAGACACTGCTAAGCTCTTTACAAATATTACTCATACTGTCTCTGTCATCTGGCTACCCTGCCTCACATTATACTTTTGAAGATGACTTTTTAAACTCAAATGTAGAACTTTATACATTTATTACTTTTAAATTTCATCTTATTAGAGTTACTCTGTTCTTCAACTTAAATGAGGTCTTTTTGGTTCCTGCCTGTGTCATCTCACATGTTATTTATCCTTCCCAATTTCATGTCCAAATTGGACAATTATGCTGTTTATGTCTCCATCCAAGTCAGTGATTTAACTCTGAACTCGCACAGACTGGGTCCAATCTTGGGAGCAGCCCCAAGAATTCACTTTCACTTTGACTCATTATTCCCCTACTCCAAGTTTCCCTAAGAAATTTCAGAATATAGAACATATCTCTGTCTCTGTGAATATAGATAAAAGGTTTCCAGGGATTATCTACAAGCGTTCTAACTGATGATGCAAATATTAGGTACAGATTAACCTTTATTCTACCCTACAGAAAACGCAAAATCGTAGTCAATACTATTCGCCTCCCTCTTGTTGAGTTTCATTTTTTCATAAGGTCCTAAAGTCTTCCATTCTCATAGTACCACCCCATTCATTGTTTGACTCACCTAAGGTCAATTTGAGGTCATTTGAGGTCACTAGACAAGCAACCCTAAATATTCCAGCCATTTATTTTCACCCCACAGAGACACTCTGAGAGCTTGGACTAACCCAGAAGAGAAACACACTTAGGGATGCTAGATAAGCAGATCCCATTCCTATTAGACCCATAACATACAAATTGCTCACGGTAATTATGGAATTCAATGTACTGGTCCTTTTCTCTACCAGATCATGGCTTTTTGTCCTTTGATCCTATTCCTCTCACCATAAGGAGACACATACAATGATCTTCCTCTTTCTAAAAGGTATATACTCTTTAAGAAATTCTCCTTCTCTTAATAGAAGGCTAGATCATCAAATTCTCAAGCATGAGATTGCCTGTGAGGCAACCCCCAAAGCTAGTACTAACAGGAAAATTCATCTTTTCTTAGAAGAAATCTGGATAACAAAACTAGAATTTAGGCTATTCACAAAGTAGTGCCCTTCTTCCTAAAATCTCCCCCATATTGGAGCTAAGAAATCTCATTCTCTTAAAAGGGGACATGAAAACCAAATTTTTGAACTTGGGGTCACCAAATTTCACCTCTTCCTGAGGAGGGAACTACCTAGGAAATGACCCTTTCTAAAAGAATGAATTCTTAGATTTAGGATTATCCGTATGAGTCATTCCTTAAAGCTAATGCTGCCCAAGAAACCCCATCACCATCTTTTCCAATAGAACACTAGATTTTGAGATCCCATTACTCAGGAAATTATCTTTCCTCTCACCTGAAGCCTGAGGTTCTAATCAAGTACCTCTATGTCAGGGTTAGGAAGAATCACATGCCTCCAGAAAGATGAGCTTCAGGAATGTTCAGACCATATGGTTCCCCTCTCCATGGCTGCCATGTCACTGAGAGTTTACATCACTCCCTCTCCAAGACTGAACTTTCTTCTTGGTCACATAGGTGAGACCACATCTACTTTGTCATATTTTACTGCCACAAGTTAGCCATTGATGATTCCCAGGAAGTGAGAGTATCTCTATCTACTTTTGCTGTGTTCTCAGACTATCTCAAAAAAAGGAAAGGGAATAAAGGTATTCAGGGAAGAAACACTTTTGTAGGGTAGAATAAATGGTGGCTTTTCCCAATGAAGTATCTCATAGCATTGGGAGCAAACAAGTTCAACCAATATGAGAAGTCATTGTAACTTGTACCTAGACTCACATTCCTATCCTCCATAAGAAGATAAAATCATCATGCTAAACAAAAGCTTAGCAACCTTTAGTTTTTCAAGTTGATAGAATAATTCCCATGATCAACTCTAAATTTTGAAAAAAATACTGAACATCACAGGGTCAGTGATAAGTCCATAGATCACACCATTAGACATTTCAAGTTTACACTTACTCATTAGTGATCACTCCTTGGATCCAGTCATTCAATTAGTTCTGAGTACCCATTACTGTATTGTCCTCTAGCCTACATCTTTCCTAGTCTATAAAAAGAGTGTAAGAGTAGTAAGTATCAAATATTTAGCTAAAATCTAAGTATACTTCATTTATAATGCCTCCCTAACTTCTAGTTTCCTTATTCAATAAAGAAAAAGAGGTAAATTGAGAATGGCCTTTTCTGTATAAAGTCATGATTCTTTTCAGGGCTCACTATTTCCCTTTGTAATTGCTCACAAACTCTCCTTTTAATAATGTGTGCCAGTGCCTGACACATTGTAGGCATTTAATAAATGCTTTTATTGCATGTTTAATTGTGTATAAGAAGGAAAGTTTACCAACCTTTAGTTTTGGCAAATTCACTAACCTATAATTTTCAAATTCTACCTTCTTCCCATTTTTGAGAATTTGTGTGAGGTTACACTTTTCCAGTCTGGCAGTGTTTTCTGTTTTGTTTTGTTTTGTTTTTCTCAGCTTTCAAAGATCACTGATAAGTCAGGAGGACCTGAGTTCAAATCTAGCCTCAGACACTTAATAGGTGAAAGAAGAAAGAAAGAAAGAAAAAGGATATTTGTCCATTAAATCTTTTTTTTTTTTTTGGCTGAGGCAAATGGGGTTAAGTGACTTATTCAGGGCCACACAGCTAGGAAATGTAAAGTGTCTGAGATCATATTTGAACTCAAGTCCTCCTGACTTCAGGTCTCTGGTTCTCGGTCCACTGCACCACCTAGCTGCTCTTGTCCATTAAATCTTACCTATCCTTTTTCTACATCCTTTGAAATTTATCCTCTCCAAGCTTATGATTTATATCAAACTATGCCCAGATTTCTTCTCTTCTATCTTATAACCCTATAATGCAGAGATCAATGATCCATGAAGTTTCTGTCTTTTTCACTTCAACAGCCCATTATTCCAAACAAGACAGCTTTAAAGATAAATTCCTTGTATACTTGTAAGGAAAAAGAAGCTTCTCACAATACAGATTCATTTATAATCTTCTCTTTTCTGTTTGTTTTAAAAAAAATGCACATCTTATTTAATGTTTGCTAAAAACAACAGCAACAACAACTAGTTATTTGTTGGCTAAAATCTAGTTCAGAATATCAGTTCTTGTTTTCGCTATATTTTGAAGGACTCACAAATTTATCAATTGCTTTACTGTTGACAGAGAGAGGTCTGCAGCAATGTATATAATTGAAAAATATAGTTATAGAATGTATTTTAAATTCCCTATTATTATAATATCATGCTTCTCTGTTCAATTTAATAGTCTGTTACAAAAGTATAGCTCTCTTTGCAAGTTCTATCCTAAGTACACATGCAAATTGAGATTTTTTTGGGATATAGCCAATGTCAGAATTTACTTTGCTTGACTATATATATTTATAATGTTTATAACTAGGGATTCTGTTTTTCTTGCTTTCTCATGGAAAAAATAGAGAGGGAAGGATAGAAGACAAATCTTCATTTGAAGAAAATTAAAATTAGACTCCTGCTTTAGGTATACAGCAAAATGGCAGCTTCTCTTCTATTTTGTTCAAGCAGTTCCCAGCCCTCACACCTGTCAGAGATATCTACTGGGTGCAAGCTTTATGCAAAACCTTCTTAAGGAGGAATTTTCTATTCCTGTCTCCCCCTAGCAGAATGTTCCCTGGGAATATCTGTATACAGCAGAATCCTGGCCCAATATGGCTCTTGCCTAAGTTGAGTATCAATGCAACTGCAAGGTTGTTATCCTACTGTAATTAAAGCAATTGATGAATTTGTGATAGTCCTTCAAAACATAGCAAATAATAGATTTGCAATTTCACATGCAATCACCTTCTTTATTATTTTGTATAAAGGCTTATTTTATTCCATAAATTAAAAAATAAACAAATAAAAATTTTAAAAAAGAAATGTGAAGCTTTTGGAGCAGTTTGTGCTCACATAGGCGTCACTTTCCATGTCTCCTACACAGATGTCTATGTGAAAATATGACAGAAACCACCCTGAAGACCAGAGGCCATAGTTTTCTGTCATCACAGTCCACTGGTGAAGCCACAGAATACAGATTTCAGCAATTTCTATGGTGCTATTACCTCTACCCTAAGGGCCCCTGACCTTGAAGCAAATATCTCCCAGTATCTGTGATACAGTTGGCAGCAGCTTCCTGTGAGAGAAGAGCCACCTTCAATGTCTGCATCAGGGCTACCTTAGGGAGAAGAATGGACTTTCATCAGAGATTATTTCTTGAAGAAAATTGTAGACCCTATCTCAAAGGGTAGTAATGAGGATAAAATGAGATATGTGTGAAGTACTTTGCAAAATTTAAAGCCCTATATAAATACAAGTCATCGTTAAATCAACTTAGTTCAGCCTCAGAAACTGAGACCCAGAACTAGTTTTTTGTCCTCAACATATTTCCAACAAGAATCCTTCCTCTTTTGTGGGAAATGCTTATCCAAAGTTTACTTCCAAAGTAAGGATCCTTGCCCTACAGGCTCATCATGTTGAACTCATCTGGGATACCACTCCCTTTTATATTTCCTTTTTTCTCTATCACATTCTTCTGTCCTCCAACTTCCTAAGGTGGTAGGATTCCCCTCTGCCTCTACACATGCTTTTTTTCTCCTTGGATCACTTCCAGTCTTTCAAGGAATGGCTCATTCTCCCTGATTACCAAGGAGTTGAAAACTATTCATCTCATCTTTTCACCTTCACCTCTTTTTTTGGAGCTCCAAATATGGGCTTCTAAAGTTTAAATTCTGGACCCTTGAGTCAAAAATGTCCCATAGATCATAGTGCTTCCATAGTGGAGCCAGGAATCTAAAGTGTAATGGGGAAATCCCCAAAGCAAAGAGCATGAAAAACATGCTCTTTGCCCAACTTCATTCCTCCCAGTGTTGATTCAGAAGAATGCCTTTTGTCCCTCACATTGGCATCACATGGGTGCCAAATCACTGTACACAAAGACATTACAATTCAAAACTAGAGAATTATGCCCAGGAAGAGGGGAAAACCCCACATGCAAATTCTAGAGGTTCATAAATAACATCACTTCTGCCCAAACAGATGACACATAGAGAGTATTCAAACAACACTATGTTCTCATTAAAAAATGGGGCAACATCATTTGGACTGATTTCTGGAGTGATTTCTGAGTGGCAGACATCTGGGACCCAATATTCTGGCTTAGTCTCAATATTTCTGACACAACTAGTTGATGATACTAAATATGTAACATTTGTCAAAGAGGAATTAATAATATAATGAATGTGGTTCATTCTAAAATATTGCAGGTGACTTAATGACACTTCAGATCCAGTGCTTGGCTTGGAGGTAAGTGAATTTGAGTTCAGTTCCAAATTCAGATAATTACTAGCTATGCTAACCTTAGGCAAATCACTTAACTTTCTCGGCTTCAATTTCCTTATATATAAAATGAGAGTTTGGACTGAGTGATCTCTTAGGTGCTTTCTAATTTTAAAATCTATAATGTTACGATTCTACAATTCTGTTGTAGACCATCTTTATAAGGAGTTTCAGTACAAAGGGCAGAAGAAATAAAGAACAATAGCAGGGATAGAAAGATCAAATGAGTGGTGTTTTTTTGTTTTTCTCTGGATGAGGAAATATGGATATGTTTGTGAGCAAAAGGAAATGAGCCAAAAGACTGGGAGAGATTGAAAATCATAAAAGATTGGGGGTGACAAAGGGAGTGAGCTATTTGTTAGAGAATAAGGAATAGAATAGGATCATTTAAACTAGCAGAGGGTCAACTTTGGTAAAGAGTAAGCCATTTCATCACATGAGACAGGATTGAAGGAGTACATACTGAAGGAAGGCACATGAGGAAGAGAAGAGAAGAGAGAATTCATAGAAAATGGGCTCAGTTGTTTTTGGTAAAATATGAGGCAAGGTTTCCAGCTGTAAGAGTTGGGGGAGGAGGAACCATGGGAGGTCTAAAGAGGTTATAAAAGATTTGGAAGAACTACTTGTTTCTATCTTTCTCAGAGCCATCTTTCATTAGAGGGCCAGGAAGTGAATAAGCATTTAGTACTGCTATGTGCCTGGCACTAGGCTGAGTGCTTTATAAATATTATCTCATTCTGATCTACCTACCAGACTGGATAGTTCAATTCCAATTCAAATCAATCAAATTCATTTAGCATCTGCTGTGTACAGAATAGTGTAAGGCATAGTCTCTGCCAAAGAATTGGAAATTGAGGGGATGCCCATCAGTTGTGAAATGGCTGAACAAGTTGTGGTATATAATCATAATAGAACACTACTGTGCTATGAGAAATAATGAACAGGCTGATTTCAGAAAAACTTGAAAATAATTAATCGAACTGAGGCAAAGTGAAGAGAAAAGAACCAGAGTAATATTGTATATAGTAACATCAATACTGTACAAGGAACAGCTGTGAATGACTAGCTATTCTCAGCAATACAATAGTCTGAGACAATTTCAAAGGACTCAAGATGAAAAATACTATTTATCTTCAGAGAAAAAATTAGTGGACTCTGAATGCAAATTAAAGCATAGTATTTTTTGCTTATTCTATTTTTATGTTTTTTTCCCCTTTGGGTCTGTGTCTTCTTTCATAACATGAATAATAATATATTAATGTTTTGCATGAATGAACATATATAACATATAAAATTGCTTACTATCTCAGGGAGGGAGTAAGTGAAAAAATTTGGAACTCAAAAAAAATTTAATTAAAGTTAAATATCTTTATTAACTAGGGAAAAAATTATATACATACATGCATACACACATACATATATATATTTATGTATGTATGTATGTATATATGACATAGTCCCTGCCCCTCATGGAGTCTATAAGGGAATACAACACACACACAGATAACTCTTCTAAGATACAATTATTTAAAGCAATACATTAGAGAGATACAAAGTAAAATTCTAAGACTAGTCCAAGGATAAAGTCTTTTTTATTTTTTTTTATATAAAGCTTTTTATTTACAAAACATATGAGTGACCTTTCAACATTGACCTTTGCAAAAGCTTTTTTCCCCAAGCTTTTCCTCTCCTTCCCCCCACCCCCACCCCTAGATGACAGGTAATCTAATACATGCTAAATAGGATAAATTATATGACAAATAAAATACATGTATACATATCTATACAATTATCTTACTGCACAAGAAACATCAGATCTAGAAAGAGAAGAAGAAAAAACAACCTAAGAAGGAAAACAAAATGCATGGAAATATTCACAGAAAGCATTAAAATGCTGTGTTGTGGTTCACTCTCAGTTCCCACAGGCCTCTCTCTGGATGTATATGACTATCTTCATCGCTGAACAACTGGTTTGAATCACATCATTGTTGAAGAGAACCATGGCCATCAAAATTGATCATCGTATAGTCTTGTTGCTGTGTATAATGTTCTCCTGGTTCTGCTGATTTCACTCAGCATCAGTTCATGCAAGTCTCTCCAGGCCTCTCTGAAATCATCCTGCTGGTCGTTTCTTACAGAACAATAATATTCCATAACATTCATATACCATAATTTATTCAGCCATTCTCCAATTGATGGGCATCCCTTCAGTTTCCAGTTTCTAGCCACTACAAAAAGGGCTGCCACAAACATTCTTGCACATGTGGGGCCCTTTCCCTCTTTTAAAATCTCTTTGGGATATAGGCCCAATAGAAACACTGCTGGGTCAAAGGGTATGCACAGTTTGATAACTTTTTGAGCATAGCTCCAAATTGCTCTCCAGAATGGTTGGATCCGTTCACAGTTCCACCAACAATGTATCAGTGTCCCAGTTTTCCCACATCCCCTCCAACAGTTATCATTATCATTTCCTGTCATTTTAGCCAATCTGACAGGTGTGTAGTGGTATCTCAGAGTTGTCTTAATTTGCATTTCTCTGATCAATAGTGACTTGCAGCACCTTTTCATGTGGCCAGAAATAGTTTCAATTTCTTCATCTGAAAATCGTCTGTTCATATCTTTTGACCATTTATCCATTGGAGAATGGCTTGAATTTTTATATATTGGAGTCAATTCTCGATATATTTTAGAAATGAGTCCTTTATCAGAACCTTTGGATGTAAAAATATTTTCCCAATTTACTGCTACCCTTCTAATCTTGTCTGCATTCATTAAAGTCATTTTTTAAAAGAGAATCAAGGTGGTATATGAATGTCATGGAACATTATTGTTCTGTAAGAAACAACCAGCAGGAGTGAAATGAGCAGAACCAAGAGATTATTATACACGGCAACAACAATACTATATGATGATTAATTCTGATGGTCATGGCTCTCTTCAACAATGTTTCAAACCAGTTTCAAGAGTTCAGTGAACAAAGCTATATACACCCAGAGAGAGGGATCTGAGATATGGATTACAACATGTCATTTTCATGCTCTCTATCAATGTTTGCTTGCATTGTGTTTCCTTCTTCAGTTATTTTTTTGTTCATGTAGATATGGCTGTTCTTGCACAGCAAGATAAGTATGGAAATATGTATTCATCTATGTGACTTGTCAAGTATTTTAATATAATTAACATGTAGTAGACTTCCTGCCATCTAGGGGAGGGGAGGGGACTAGGGGGAAAATTTGTAATGGAAAGCTTTGTAAGGGTCAGTGTTGAAGAACATATGTTCCATAAATATGTTATGCAAATAAAAAGCTTTAATAAAAAAGAAAGAAAGAAAGAAAGAAAAGAAACAACCAGCAGGATGATTTCAGAGAGACCTAGAGAGACTTGCATGAATTGATGCTGAGCAAAATGAGCAGAACCAGGAGGTCATTGTACATGGCAACAACAAGACTATATGATGATCAATCCTGATGGACATGGCTCTCTTCAACAATGGGATGTTTCAAACCAGTTCCAATTGTTCAGTGAAGAAAGCCATATACACCCAGAGAGAGGGATGTGAAATGTGGACCACAACATAACATTTTCATGTTCTCTATTGATGTTTGCTTGCATTATGTTTCTCTTCTCAGATTTTTTTTTCTTGTAGATCCAACTTTTCTTGCACAGAAAGATAACTGTAAAAATATGTATACACATATTCTATTTGCCAAGTATTTTAACATAATTAACATGTATTAGACTTCCTGCCATCTAGGGGAGGGGGGAGATTTGTAACAGAAAGCTTTGTAAGGGTCAATGTTGAAAAATTACCCATACATATGTTTTGCAAATAAAAGCTTTAATAAAATAAATACATAAATAAATAAATGAAAGAGAATCAAGGAAATATTTAAATTTTATTTGGACTTTAAGAGATAGGAATTGAACAGAGTAAAAATATTTTGGATAGAAGAAAGGTACTATAAACAGAGCCATAAAAGCAGGAATGTTTTTGTATAAGACCTGTTCAATGAACAGGCAGTAGTCCAGTTTAGCTAGAATGGATAGCATTTGGAGGGAAATATTATGACACCAATGGAGCCAGATACATTATAGGAATAGTTAGCAACTTTGCATATGATTTTGTGGACAATAGGAAGCCATTGATGACTTTTGAACACAAATAAGAAAACCAAATCATTAGCCATAAAATGGTATTTGAACTCATCTCCTCAGTATTCCTTTTTTACCCCCTCTCTTCTTGTTTCACTTAGAAAATGTAGATATTCAACATTGGACAACTATTCCTTAATCCTCTACTACTTAAAGAGGATACTCAAGGAATTTGCCTCATCATTTCCTACCTGGTTGATAGATTTCATGATCTCCAGAAACTCACCATTCTGCAAGATGAAATCAGCTCTGAAACTCATATGTCCTTTAATTATTTCCCATCCTTGCTGGAAACCTCATCATGTCCTGCATCCTCGCCAGATAATCTTCTCCCCACCTCTTTATTGTCTTTATATATGTTGTCTTCCCCAAATTGATTGTCAGCAGCTTGAGGGTTGGTACTAACTTATACTTTTTTAAAAAATCTCTAGCACAATTCCTAAGCAAATAGTAGGTGTTTAATAAATGTTTATTGACTATTGAGATAAAGTATCTCACAAAACAATTATAAATGTAATGTAATATTTCTCTCTCCAGAAAACAAAAGGAAAGGGAGGGGGGTAAGAAGGTATAAAGTGCATAGCAGAAAACAAAAGAAAACCTTTAAGGAAACAAAGAAAAGATGGACAGTGATGAATATAATTTCTTTTATTGTTATATGTGCTTTCTTGAAATGGAAATTTGTTGTTACATATTTCAAATCCTCCCTGATGTTCTGCTAGGCACATGACCATGTTTTTGTTTGTTTGTTTGTTTTGGTTTTCTGCCTTTCTTTTTCTGTTTTGTACTTTTCTTATTTTGTACTATTTTAAATATTTTTTAAAAAGAAATTACAAATGAGAATAACAAAAGTAAACATTTCTATAGCTCTTACTATGTGCCAGAAATTGTATAATTATTATCTCATTTGATCCTCACAATCCTGGGAGGTAAGTGCTACTACCCATTTTACAGATAAAGAAACTGAGGCAAAGAGAGGTTAAGTGATTTGTCCTGTATCTCATGACTACTAAGTGCCTGAGACCAGATTTGAATTCAAAGGAATTTACAACATAATGGTAGAAATGGCAAGTGTATATCTATATTTGTAGATATAGTTATATATATATATAGAGAGAGAGAGAGAGAGAGAGAATAAATACAAATAAATCTAAAGTAATTAACTAAATCTAAAGAATAGTTAGCTAGGTAGAGCACATTTGTAGTTGGGAGGGGATCAGAAAAACATTTCCTCTAGAAATTGGTACATGAACTATATCTTGAAGGGAAGAAGATAGTCTACAAGGCAGTTCTAGAAATGGGCTACAGCCACTGTAAAGACACAAATATGGGAGATTAAATTTCCTATATGAGAAAAAGAGAGAAGGCTAGCTGACTAGACCATAAGTGGTAGGAGAGTAATGTTCAATAGGACTGGAAAGATAGGTTATGGGAAGGTTAAGAAGCTATTTTAAACCTAATAAAAGAATGTCTATTTTATCCTAGGGACAATAGGGGGCTATTGGGTATTGAGTGGAGAGTGACATAATTTGATCTGCACTTCAGAAAAATCATTTTGGCCACTATGTGGAACATAGGCTAGAGGGAAGAGAAACTTGAGGCAGGGAGACCAAATAAGAGGTCATTTTAATGCACCATCTTGAAAAAGATGATGAAGATCTGTACTGAGATAGTGACTTCATGAATAGAGAAAAAGGACTGTATGTGAAAAAATATTATGAAGGTAGAAAGAGCAAGATTCAGTAATTGATTGGATATGTGAAGATGAAGGTGAATGAGGAGTCAAGTTGAACACAGAAGTTACTAACTTGGGAGGCAGATTGATACCTTCAACAACTGATACTTATTGATACTTTCAATAAAGAAATAAAATAATAAAGAAGTTTGAAAGAGGAGAGATTTGAGGGAAAGATAAATAGTTCAATAATAAGTTCTGTTTTAGACATGTTGAGTTTAAGCTGTCTCCATTTCATCCAATTTGAAATGTCTAATAGGCATTTGGTAATATGAGACTGAAGCTCATGGGAATAAGTCTGGATATAAACATCTGTGAGTTATCAGCATGGAAATGATAATTAAAGCCATAGAAGCTGTTAAAGTCACCAAGAGAGAAAAGTATAGAGAAAGAAGAAGTCCTAGAATGGAACCTTGGGGAAATGTCCCTGAGTAGGCATGAATATGGATGATGATATAGCAAAGTAACCTGAAAAGAAGTCATCCAACTCATAAGAGGAGAACCAGGGGACAGCAGTGTCACAACCACCCAGGAAGAAGACAAGTATCCAGAAAATAGTAGTCAAATACAACAAATAGATCAAGGGAGATGAGGATAGAGAAAAGACTATCAGAAGAATACTATTTCTTGCCTCATATATCACAAGGAAAGGCTCACTTTGGTAGAATACATCCTTTTGTGTGCATACACTGTTCAGGTTCAGCAGTCTTTTCTCTGCCAAGCAGTAGGAAACCAAAAATACATATTCATGCTCTGAAGAGGAGGTTGGGCCTCTCCATTCCATGCCATCACAGATTTCCAGAAGCTGGTTCTTCAAGGCTCCATAGGAGCTGACAACAAGTAGAGGCTACTCTGAAAATTAGAACCCTTTGGCCTAACTGTCCAGAGCCCCATTACATAAAGAATGAATTCCCTGACTGTCTTGTTCTTGAAAAAAGCCCATTAATTGGTCCCCATCAGACACTTTGCAGGAGTAAGTAGAGCAAACAAGGGAAATCGTCAGACAGGATTGCAGGCAGAGGCACTGGACTGAGAATCAGCAGTCCTGAGTTCTGATTCTGACTGACACTAATCACTTATATGGCCTTGAGTCAATCACAGAGTAGTAATGATAAAAGAGTCTAGAATTATAACTGGAGTATTTCAAATTGTAGTTATTGTGTTTGTGTGCTTATTGCCCATTACATTGGGGAAGTCCCTGAGATTTGGGTATCAGAAATGGACTAGTTCTCTTCTAAGGTCTATTACAGCTCTATATCTTTATGAGTTGAATTTCATCCTTTCAGCCTTGGTTTTCTCTCTTGTAAAAAGAGAGAGACAGTCTCAATCTCCAAGGGCTTTCCTAATGATTACAAATGAGTTTCCTCGAAATAGTTACTCAGTATGCTAAAAAAGGCTACTGACTACTTGTACCACTGTGAGGTACAAAGGAATACAATGGGTCCTGCTGTCAACAAGCTTATATGTGAGTTAATAAGAGCTCAAATTTCTTTAAGCTTTAAGATGTATCAAGCATTTTAAAATTTAGTTCCAGTATGGTTAAGGACCACATGGGTGCTAAGAGACAATAAGTGCTCTATTTCATGACAACAGGCTTGGAGAGACCATCCAAATGCTTCGCCTGGACTAGCCCTTAGTTCTATGGAAACCGTTTGAAATAAGTGGCCCATCAGCTGAAACTGGAAAAACTGTCTTTTCCTATAAAGAATTCTGTTGCAATGGGATTTGTTGTCAAAGGATTTGACCCATAATGGGGACTCTGTGGTAAGCCTGGCACACACTCAATTCCTGCTGAGACTGAGCATTAGGAAATGGACCCAGGATCCAGTAAAAGAAACACTCGTGTAAGAACTCCCACTTGCTCATGACAGAAGGCTCCAGGTCCTGGTTCGTGTTTGAAAAAGCAGGCTTCTCCGCAGCACTAACATCTGCCATGGGCTGTGTGAATGAAGCAACTGCTGAATCAGATCCGTGGGGAATGAGTACCTGATGTCTGATTTACAGTCCTGGGATCTCCTTGTTTTCAATCTCATCCCCAGAGAGGGAGACAGACGGTGGCATTCCCAAGGAGTGACTCAGATGGATTCAGATCAGCAGTCTCTGAAATCTGACCCGTTTACATCCTGTAATATAATTTGGAGTAATTTTTACCATGCATTCTTGCCAGCATTGTTAGAGTTGCATTCTCCTCAGTCTTTGTAGGAAAATTTCTCAAACCCTCAGAACTCTCCCACTAAAAACAGAAATACTTGAAATGGCAAATGGCAGAGACCTCTTTCATGTTTCTTCCAGAAAAAAATGAAGAATAAAAATACCGCAACATTTCAAAACTTGGCTGGGAAAAGGAGAAGGAATTTCCATATAGATAAGGTGCTCCATTCCTAGAGTGATTGGTCTTGAAGGAAAGATCTGTAACTTTTATCATTGGAGCTTGCTTGTAGATCTCTCACAGTATCCCACACTTTGGAGCCTCCTAAACACTGAATTAGCACTGGCAATGTGTATGTCAATCATTATCAACGGGGACATCCCTGGAAAGTATACTGCCAAGCTAAAAGAACTTATCCACAGAGTTTAAAACTTCACCATTTGCTGTAACTGATGGTTCCACATATGAATAGTATGGTGTTGACTGATAGAGGACCCATTTTTTTTAGTGTTAATTGTTAGGCCAAAATTAGGACAAGCAGCAGAGAATTTATCCATGCTTTGTTGCATCCCAGCTTCAGAGGCTGCACTGAGTGCACAATCATTGGCAAATAAAAAATCACTCCTTCCACTTTAGTTTTGACTTGTAGCCTTTTCAAATGGAAGAATTTACCATCAGTGTGGTAGCTGACTTTGATTCCATGTTTGTTCTCATTGAAAGCATTTGACAACATGGCTGAAAACATCATGCTAAAAAGCATGGGAGCAAGCACAGAGAAAAAAGCCAAAAACAGAAAACAGCATCCATAGTGACAGTGGGAAGGGCACAAGATATCCTAGACTCTGTCCTTCCCTTCATTGTTTTAGGTTATGATGCTTGGGTACATTCTCAAAGTTTCTTCTTCTTTTCCCCATTTCCCATGTAGATGAAGGCTTTAAAATTTACTCCTTGCTACATAAAATAAAAGAGGCACCTGGAATCTGGTGACCAGAGAGGTGACTTAAGTATCTAGGAGACCTGAATTCAAGCCCTACATTGGGTGAGAAAGCAGTGCAGTGGAAAGAGCCCCAGATCTGGAAGTCAGGGGAGCTGAGTTGAAATCCCAACTCTGCTTTAATCCTTTGCACTCTTCAGCAAATATTTAGCCTTTCTGGGCTTCAAGCTCCTTGTCTGTATAATGAAGAAGTTAGATTATGACCTTCAAAGTCAGCTCTAACTCTATAGCTTCCACTTCTACATCTGTAATTCTATGAGCATATGACATCTTGACTATGTGACCACCACCAAGTCTCTTACTATCTCAGTGTCCCTTCCAGGCATCCAACTGATACAATGGATAAAGCTCCAGGTCTGGAGTAAAGAAGACTTATCAAACCTGACCTCAGACACTTACTAGTTGGATGATCCTGGGCAAGTCATTTAACCCTGTTTGCCTCAGTTTCCCCATCTGCAAAATGTGCTGGAGCACAAAATG
>JAJPUD010001694.1:331200-350481 GCA_023553655.1 Myrmecobius fasciatus | reverse complement strand
TTACCCTCCCCTCATCAGGTAGATGTAACAGTCACTACACTCATAGAAGATGTAATCAGCATATCCCTTTCCTGCATTGCTCACTTCTGTCTGCATACTCAAATTGATCTTGAGCTCATCCATTTGGAAGGCCTTTCAATGATATTGTCAAAATATTTTGGAGATATTCTGTTTCCCACAGCTAAGGCCCAGCAAGTAGGCTATGTCCTGAGCTTGACACAATAATAATCCTTTGCACTCAGGGTGATAACACCCTCTGGAAAAGTATATTGCTTGGACCAGGGCCAGGTGTTCACTGAGGGATTTAGCTCCTTTTATTTCCCAGGGCCATCTATCACATATTTACAGTCCCTGTTGCTTTTCATTGACAGGTACTACACTCCTATTCCTGTCACAGAACTCTGGTTCTATGCCCCTGTAGAGTAAACATGATCCCCAAGACTTGAGACAATACTGTTCTCACAGAACCCAAACTCAAGATCTAAAAATGATTATATCACTATTCAATCCACTTGTGATATATAAGACCTGCCTTTGATCCAGCATGTTAAGCTCTCCTTGTTAATAGAAGGAGCTTCTGTTTTCAAAAACCATTTTTCTCACTCTGAAATTAAACTTCTATCTGTGTCCTGACTCTCCTATATCTAGTCTGCTTTATGCAGCTTCAGCCACCCACAAGTTAGAGGTCCGTTTTGGTCCAGTTGATAATATCAATCACATTTCATCAATTTCTGCCCATCTTGAGGGCAACCCTTGACCTTATTCTCCCTTATATTTACTATGGAGGTCTTCATACCATGCTGAAAGTCTTCCTCGTCCATAAATTTGGACAAACCAGAAAAGGGATATTGTCTTTAGTATATTCCCTGGGCCTCCAGAACACATTTATCTCTACAGGGATAAGAATGGGGACTAGTCCTTTGATTTTGTTGTTAGAAAAAACTTCCAGATGAGGAAACTCATTGTACTCATGCAGGCATACACCTTCCCTACAAATTAAAATCTTATTAAGTGGCCTACAATAGGGTTAAACATAAGGTCCACAAGCTAAAGAATGGTTTTTTACACATTTAAAAAGGTTGAAAAAACAACAACAAAAGAAGGATAATATTTCATGACATGAAAGTTATATGAAATTCACATTTCAGTGTTCATAAATAAAATGTTATTGGAATACAGTCATGATCATTTGTTTATGTATTGCCTGAAGTTACTTTCATGCTACAAGGCAATGTCAGAGTTAAATGGTGACACTGATGGAGACTTTGTGACACTCTCATCACTTGGCACTGCTACTTAGCACACTACAAATCACAGTAATAGTTATAACTCAACAGCATTTTGAATGTGACATTATTTTTATTATCAATACATAGTCATCATGTCAAAACAAGAAAAGAGAAAAGAAAGGACAGGACAGGACAGGACAAAACAAGACAGGAGAGAAGAAGAGAGAAAAGGAGAGGACAGGAGAGGAAATGGGAAGGACAGGAGAGGGCAAGAGAGGAGAGGAGAAGAGAAAAGGAGAGGAGAGGAGAGGAAAGGAGGAGAGTATAGGAAGAAAAGGGGAGGTGAGGAGGAGAAGAAAGAAAGGAGAGGACAAGAGAAGAGGGGAGGAGAGGAGAAGAGGAGAGGGAAAGAGGGAAAAAGAAGAGGGGAGAAGAAGAGGAGGAGAGGAGAAAAAGAGGGGGAAGAGAAGAAAGGAGAGGACAGAAGAAGACAAGAGAGGGTTCAAGAGGAGAGGAAAGGAGAGGAGAGGAGAGGAAAGGAAAGGAGAGAAAAAGAGAGGAAAAGGAAAGGAGAGGAGAAAAGAGGAGAGGAGGAGAAGAGGAAAGGAGAGGAAGAGGGGAGGAGAGGAGCAGAAGAAGGGAAGAGAGGAGAGGAAGAGGGGAGAAGAAGAGGAGGAGAGGAGAGAAAGAGGAGAGGAGAGAACAGGAGAGGACAAAAGAGGAGACAAGAGAAGAGGAGAGGAAAGGAGAGGAGAGTAAAGGACAAGAGAGGGGACAAGAGGAGAAGAGAGGAGATGAGAGAAAATGAGAGGAGAAGGAGAGGAAGAGGGGAGGAGAGAGGAGGAGAGGAGAGAAGAAGAGAGGAGAGGTGAGGAGAAGAAGAGGAAAGGAGAAGAGAAAGAAAAGGAGAAAGGAAAAGAAAAAAGAAAGGAAAGAAAGAAGGAAAGAAAAGAAAGGAAAAAGAAGACATTGAATACTGTGCTTTTAAGGGGGAAGGGATTATTTTGTCACCAAATTAGAGTGCAAAGAAGTGTGCTTATTAGACAATGACATTATAGATTGCAAAGAAATGTGCTTATTAGACAATGACATTACAGCTGTGCTAAAAGAATATAATGTATGTTGACATCTGATTAGTCACTCATCACAATATTACCAACTCACAGGAAAGAAACAGAAAAATTAAAATGGAATATCTCACCACAGCAGAATTTCCTGACAAAAATTTACAAATGAAAATGAGATTTCAACCAAAGAAAGTTTCTGAGCAGCTCATTTGTTAGCCAAGCAAGGAAAGCAAGGAAAGCTGATTAACTATGGTGAGTTAATTAAACGATGTTTGATCACAGCAGTCAAAGAAATATGTCCAGGGAAAATAAAGTTGTTTAAGGCTATTAACCTTTTTTCACAACTCAAATCATATTCTCATGGATTGATAACAATATTTGGCAGTATTTATATGGGTGAAAAGACATTTTTAAAGAAGAAATATACAAAATCTCTCTTTGAATCAGCATTAGCAGATGAACAATTGCAATAGATTTTTTGGTTAGTATTTTATTTTTCCCCAATTGCATGTAAAAACAGCTTTTAACTTTCATTTTTAAAACTTTAAGTTCCAAATTATCTTCCTTCCTGTCTCCCAAACCTCCCTCATTGAGAAGGCAAGCAATTCGATATAGGTTACATATGTGTAGTCATGTAAAACATACTTCCTTATTAATCAGGTTGTGAAAGAAAACACAGACCAAACCCCCCCAAAAAAAAAAATCCTCCAGAAAAATTTAAAAAGTAAAAAAGTATGTTTCAATCTGTATTCAATTCAGACATAATCATTTCTTTGTCTGAGAATGGATAGCATTTTTCATCAGAAGTCCTTCTGAGTTGTTCTGGATCATTGCATGGTTGAGAATAGATGTCACAGCTGATCATTTTAAAATACTGCTGTTACTTTGTACATCATACATTTTACTTTGCATCAGCTCATGAGTCTTTTCAAGTTTTTTTGAGAGTATCCTGCTCATCATTTCTTTTTTTTTTTCTTTTTGCTTTTTTCTGAGGCAATTGGGGTTAAGTGACTTGCCCAGGGTCACACAGCTAGGGAATGTTAAGTGTCTGAGACCAGATTTGAACTCAGGTCCTCCTGACTTCAGGGCTGGTGCTCTAACCACTGCACCACCTAGCTGCCCCTCATCATTTCTTTTAGCAAAATAGCATCCCATCATAATCACATGATACAATTTATTCAGTCATTCCCCAAGTGATTGATATCTCCTCAATTTTTGCTACCAGAAAAGAGTTGCTATAAATATTTTTGTACACATAGGTCCTTTTCCTTTTGGCTTTTTATCACAGATCTTGTGATGATGGTATTGCTAGGTCAAAGGGTATACATGTTTTTATAGCTCTTAAGACATAGTTCAAAATTGCTCTAAAAATGATTGAATCCATCATTTGAATTTGTATTAATAGAAGTATAATATCTTTTATGCAGGAAGCCCAAAAATAATTAGATTTTGATATAACAAATATTTGTCAAATTGGATTGCAATGAAATATAGTAGTCCCAGAGGGAAGTGACCATGTTGTATTTGCCTTTGTATTTTCTTAAGTGCTTTTAATATGGTAGGCAGGGACACAATAACCTTAACTTAAATGAAAAAAAAAATCAGTTGAATCAGTCACACCTTCACCAACAATGTATTAATGTCTCATTTTTCCCACATCCTTTCCAACATGTGTCATTCTCCTTTTTTGTCCTATTGGCCAATTTAATAGATCTAATTTTTTTCATTCTTTTGCTAAATTTGCTAAAATTATTAGCTTCCATTTGCTCAATTTTAATTTTAAAGAAATTATTTTCCTCAGTGAGCTTTTTTATCTCCTTTCAATTTAGCTGATTCTACTTATTAAGAAGTTTTTATTTTTAGTGAATTTTTGTGCTTTCTTTCCATTTGGCATTTCCATTTTGCTTTTCAAGACATTCTTCTCATTGTGCCCCTTTTACCATTTGACCTAGTTTGTTTATTAAGGTATTATTTTCTTCATGTTTTTTGTGTCTCTTTTGACTTGGTTTTCTTCTTAGTGTCTATTCTAATCTTCCTTGTCATTATAGTAACTTTCTAAGGTCAGAATTTTTTTCTGTTGTTTGCTCATTCTCCCAGTCTATTTTTTAACTTTTAACTCCTTGTTAAAGGGGGGCTCTGCTCCTGCAGTGGAGGGGGCACTGTCTCAAACTTCAAGGTTTTGTCCAGCTATTTTCAGATATATTCTAGAGAACTTTAAGTTTTCAGTTCTTCCAAAGTAGTATGATCTATGGAGAGGTGCATTTACTTCTCACCTGGCCTGTGAGTGACCTCAAGCAGTCCTTTCCACCTTGGAAAGGAGAGTCCCTGCTCCATTGTGGCTACAAGCTGTGGTGTGTTAGTGCTCCTCCTTCCCTGGAATTGCCATGCAGGATTGTGACCTACATCTGAGGCTGGGCAAAGCAAGAGTCCGGCCTCAGGGAAAGCAAAGAGACCCCCTGTAATTTCCTCTTCCACCCCCTTACCATCTGTGGGCTGAGAGTGCAGGAAGCAGCTGCTGCCTCTACTGATTCAGTGGTTCCCAAAGCCTGCTCCTGGTCTGCACTGGACTCTTACCCCAGTGACAGACCTTTCCTGCTGACCTTCTAAGTTGTCTTTGGCTGTAAAATTATTTTGCCCCATCCTTTTATGGGTTCTGTTAATTCAAGAATTATTTTATGGCATTATTTCAAGGTGTTTGGAAGGGTTTTGGGGAAAGCTCAGGTGAGTTTTTGTCTTTTCTCTACCATCTTGGTTCTATTCCCAATAGATTTTGAAAATAGGGAAAACTAACTTTGAACCCAATTAAGTGAAATATTATGTTTAAAAACTTCTCTTCTCATTAGTAAGCTTTTTTTAAAAAAAATATATACTCTATTATTATTGTGATTGTTAAGGTTTTTTTTTTAATTTCCTCAATAAAAATTTGGGGAAATGTTTGCTTTCTTGTTAGATAAATGTCTACATAATATCCTCAATTTTATGTCTTGGCCTACAAAGTTCAAAATCTTTGCTATCTGGCCCCTTAGAGAAAAGGTTTGCCAACCCTTGGTCAAGAACAGAGAAGTCAAACTCACACAACTAATATATGTCAAAAAGGGAACTTAAACTCTAGGTTCCCTCACTCTAAGGGCAGCTCTCTAGCTGCTAGTCCACACTTCCTCTTGGCTGCAGAAGAGGGCAAAAAAGTAATATGAATTAACCAGCTAGCAGAGCCTAAAAAATGATTCTTGAGTGACTAGGTTCCCCTAAGCGAAAGAAAGAAAGCACCGTAGAAATTGCTCTGGTCTTAAGACCGAGCATCCGATAAAGTCTCTCTATCTGCCAAGTCCTGTGCCATGAAAGACCCTAGAAACAATGCTTCCATCTTTCCAACAAAACCTTGAGGGCTGGCTCCTGTTGAGTTTCACCCCTCCCAGTCATAAATTGTTTAGACATCTTATTTTTCTCTCTCAAATGATATGAAGATGACATGGGTAATCTAGACTGACTCTTGGAATTATTCTGGATATTAAACAGGTTGAAAACCACCCCTTGGGTCAATTAGGATTCAACTTTAATCCTGCCTGCTTTGTAAAGTACACTGTATTAAGACCACATTTTCTTCAGTTACCGTAGAAGAAAATTATACAATACCACCAAAGGAGGGACTTGGGCTTCTCCAAGCAGGAATTTTTTTTAAGCACTGAAGACCCTATCCCCAGCTGTTTTCTTACATTTACCGAGGAAGAAATATTGGTACCAAGGCTATGTAAACCTCTTCCCAGTATCCTGAGCCAAACTGAATATAATAGAGTAATAAGAGGCCTCTGATATGAGAATAGGGAGCCATTATTGAAATCTTGATTTTGCTCCATTTGTTCAAATTGACATTTATGTAGCATTTAAAATTTATTAACTTTCATTTAAGCTTTACAACAGTTTTAAATATCAACCCCGAGGAAACTGAGGCTCAGAAAGGTTAACTGAATCACCTATACTCACTCATCTAGTAAACACAGAAAGTGGGATCTGAAGTTCTTTCCTTCTCTCTCCAGGTCTAGTACTCTATCCATTATTCACTGGAGCTTGGGCAAATCATTTTCCTTCCCTGGGCTTCAGTTTCCATCTCTGTAAAATGAAGGAGTTGGAAGAGATGAGCTCTAAATTTTATGATTCTATGATTCCACCATTCCAGTTGTCCAGTCAAAATTTTCTTAAGGAAGAAAACATTAGAGAACAGGATAGGCTTTTAGAAACTGAAGGTCTTGTGTGAGGGGGATGCTAAGGTCAGGAGATATAAGATAGAAACAATTAAATTCCATTTGATTATATATTGAATATTCATTATTAGTTCAGTCCTATGAGATATCATGAAGAATAGAAAAAAATGTGAGATGGTCCCAATTTACAATTTTTTTCCTTTTTAAAAAAATTATTTTAAAACAAATACAAAAGAAAAAGAAAAAAACATTGTCATGTTCACAGAACATAAGGGAGGATTCAAAATATGTAACAACAAATTTCCATTACAAGAAAGCATACATGGGGGGAGCTAGGTGGCCCAGTGGATAGAGCACCAGCCCTGAAATCAGAAGGACCTGAGTTCAAATCTAATCTCAGACACATAACACTTTCTAGCTGTGTGATTCTGGGCAAGTCATTTAACCCCAATTGCCTCAGCAAAAACAAAAAAAGAAAAAGAAAAAAAAGAGAGCATATATAATAATAGAAAATATTATATTCAGAACTGTCCATTTTTTTCTTTGCTAGTAGGTTTTCTTTTGTTTTCTGCTGTGCATTTTTACTTTATTTTCCCCCTTTCCTTCCCTCCCCACCTCCCCAAATAGACTATAATTAAGCACAGATATATCCATGCATACATATATATATATGTATATATACTCACATGCATATACATATATACTTATATATACATACACATAAATATATATGTATGCACATATATACACATACATCTAAAACCATATTAATATGGCTGACATACAATATAGATTTCTCCCTTGATTGAATCTTTTTAAAACTTTGATTTTGTCTAAGATCAATGATTACTACCCCACAGCTGTTTTATTTTTCCTAATGAATTCCATTCATGATCATAGTATTGTGTTTGTGTGAAACTCATTTCCCATCTCTGGTAATTCTTCTTTATTTCTGCCCCTTTATTGCCTTGCTATTATTTAACCTCCTCCTCATCCCACCCCAAGGATCCCTCAGTTATGTTCTCCTTCACTCTCTTTTCCTCCCTCTTTATCTCATTCCCATTAATCTGCACATTATAAAATAAACTTTTATTTTTCTAGAGACACATTTTTTGCAGCCTAAAATATGTCACCAAAACACTGACTTTTTGCTACACAATAAGGAAAGAATATGGGCTAGGTTAGTAGAAATCCATGAACTAGGGACAGCTAGGTAGCACAGTGGACAGAACACCAGCCCTGATGTCAAGAAGACCTGAGTTCAGATCTGACCTCAGACACTTAACACATCCTAGCTGTGTGACCCTGGGCAAGTCACTTAACCCCAATTGCCTCAGCAAAAAGGAAAAAAAAAAAAAGAAATCCATGAACTTTCCTCCTTAGTTTATATTTTCTTTGATTTAAATTCATGAATTCTAAGTCAGAAAGGATCTTGGGAGAATTTAACTCTATTAGATAGTTATGTATAACAGTGAACTTTGATATTCTGCCCAGGAATAGGAGTTGAAAAGACCAAATCTTAACCAGTGGATAATCTGTTTGGCTTTTGTCAGCTGGGTGTGGTGAGTATGACTAAAGAGCTGGTATCCTGTCCATAACAGGGAGGTATTATTAGTCACTTATACCTTGGAAGACTGGAGCAAAGATGACTTGGGTGGCCTTGAAGTGAGAGCCCAGAAGACAGTTGTAGCAAGAAGTAAATTACAGCAGAGATTGTGAACCCAGTAACTTAGACTAGTACATGCTCAATCACCAAAAAACGTCAATGGTCCTCTGACACTGGAGATATGAATTGCCTTTCTACACATATTCTCCATGTATGTGTCACTCATGCGTTATTCCTATATGTTCTCACTCTCCTTGCCAAGGATATATATCATATCCCAGATTTATTGGGGTGGGGAGGACAAAGAGAATGGAGAAAGGGGAATATCCTATTCAAATCAAGTCAACAAGCATTTATTAAGAGCTTACTATGTGCCAGTCACAGTGCTAAGCACAGGGAATATAAATATAAATTAAAAAATAATGTATCGGGGCAGCTAGGTGACGCAGTGGTTAGAGCACCAGCCCTGAAGTCAGGAAGACCTGAGTTCAAATCTGGTCTCAGACACTTCCTAGCTGTGTGACCCTGGGCAAGTCACTTAACCCCAATTGCCTCAGCAAAAAGCAAAAAAAAAAAAATAATAATAATAATAATAATGTATCTATCCTGGAGCAGCTTACATTGTAATGAGAGAAGCCAATGCATAAAAAGGGAACTGAAAGGGGGTATGATATTGAGTGAGAGGTCTCTAAGGCATGGTATCTAAATCTGGAGATTCAGAGATGACTTTTCCCAAAACTTTGTAATTAGTTAATATGATATTTTAGTAAATGTTTTTGCTTTAAACTAATTGTACTCTTTAGCTAACTAATGGAAACACATCTGTAGGGGTTCATGAGCTATCATTTTGAGAAAACATACTGAGCACTTTGAACCAAAGGTAGCTATTTTAGGATCCCCACTTGTGAAGGAAAATGTTCTAGATCCTACAAATATTTTACCTATCTTACTTGTCAAGATTATATGACTTAATGTCTAAATATATAAGAATAGCATGGAAAGAACTCTGGACTAAGGTAATATGCTTTAGAAGCCCAGTCTATTATTTCAAAAAAGTCTAGACTTATATGAACTAATGCTGAGTGAAGTTAGCACAGGGGAACATTATGGAATATTATGCATAATCAATGCAAGATTATGTGATAATCACCTATGATGGACTTGGCTCTTCTCAGCAATGAAATTATTTAAGACATTGTCAGTAGACTTGAAATGGAAAATGCCATCTGCATTCAGAGAGAGAGCTATGGTGACACCTTTATTTGTTTGGTTTTTTACTTTTTCTTTCTCATGTTTTTCCCCTTTTGGTCTGATTTTTCTTGTACAACATGACAAATATAGAAATATGTTTAAAAGGATTGAACATATTTAACCTATATCAGATTGCTTGCTGTCTTAGAGAGAGAAGAGATAAGGGAAGGAGAGATAAAAACTTGGAATTCAAAGTCTTTTAGAAATGAATGTTGAAAAGTATCTTTATATATATTTGGAAAAAATAAAATACTACTGAGAAAAGAAAAAAAAAGCCCAGCTAAAATCCTTATTGAATATGTTTCTTTGGGTAGTTCACTTCCATCTCATCATCCATCCCTTTCATCATTTGTAAAATGGAGATAATACTTCTACTACCTACCACAATTGGTTGTGCTAAACACATGATGGAAATGTAAGTTTTTGCCAGCATATGGATAATAACTGCAATAGTTCATTAGGAGAGATTAATATGGATTGGGATAGTGAAGGACAGCTCTAGGAAGCTGGTGAGATTTGAACTGCTTTTTAAGGATTTGATTAGACAGAGATAGGAAGGAGATGATAGTTGGGGGAACCAGGATGAGTAAAGACAGGCAGACAAGAAAAAGCATGAAATATCTAGAGGACGATGAAGAGACAAGTCAGTCCACAACAAAGATACATGTTAAGAGGATGATAATCTTGGGGAGGAAAGGGAAGAATTGGCACAGCAATCTTATGAAATGAAATCTTAAAATTGGATCTTAAAAGTCATTAAGAATTAAGCAGTAAAAATCTTTCATGTGGTGCTGTTAAAAAAAAAAAAGTCATTCAATAAATATTTCTTAAGTACCTACTGAGTTCCAGGCATCCTGCTAAGCACTGGGGATGTAAATATGAAATGGATAATTCCTGCTCTCAACAGCTTTTAATCTAATGGTGTAAGATAACACACAAGAAGACTGGAAAAGGAAGAAGGTACTCACATAACAGAGAAGTCCAAAAGAGTGCAGCCAGGCAGGAAATGAGAAGTCTGGGTGCCCTCCTAAAATGGGAGTTCTGGGAGGAGCTGCCTGCCCTCCAATCAGAGGGACCTCAGAGGCAGAGATTACTAAAGGGATGTCATTTTCAGATCTTGCAAGACAAGGAGGTTCCTAGGGAATAATGAAGCAATCAGAAATCCACAGCCAGTTGGGAAATGAAGAAAATGAAGGATTTAAAGTAAAAAGGGGGGGGGGGGCTCTAGGTGGTGCAATGGGTAGAGCACCAGCCCTGAAGTCAGGAGGACCTGAGTTCAAATTTGGCCTCAGACACTTAACATTTCCTAGCTGTGTGACCCTGGGCAAGTCACTTAACCCCAATTGCCTCAGCAAAATAAATGAATAAAGTAAAGTCAAAGAACTTGGATTCAAATCCTAGAACTATCATTTATTACCTACCTTAGGGAAAGTCTGAAGCTATCTGAGTCTTTCCTATTTCCTTGTAAAATTAAGGGATTCATTCTTAGCCTCACAGAAGAGATGAAGACATACATAACTCCCCTTTATTTAGAGAGGAGGAAAACTAGAAGGTAGATAACATCAGCTATCAAATGATGTCATTTAATTGGTTGGTTTTACTTACAGTTTTTTCTTTATTACAAAGGAAGGCTCACTTAAGGAGGATGAAGATGGTATACTAAGAAATGAGTAGGATATTATACCTTAAACATAGATACAAGTTGTAACTTGAAAAGAGAGCAATCCATCCTTCAGAAAATTTGAAGCAGGAGACCATAATAAAGGTTTGGAATTTTTACTTATCACAGGAAGAAAATGTGCTCCCCTGGATGTCATCGCCCTGGGACTAAACCCCAGTGGCCTCATTCTAGTTTTGATTCTACTGTGAACTACAACAGAGGACTTAGCTAATAGTCTGGTCTCTCAACAAATGGGCAAGACTTTACTCCCCAAAGAGCAAAATAAGCACAATTCAGTCTTTTGAAAACTAATCTATTGGACAAATTGATGGGAACCCAGTTTTCCTGCAAATGAAGATGAAGAAAAATGCTTTCACAGCTCATTCAAAGACAGTCTCCCTCAGATCCTCTTCTATCTGATGGAGTTTGATTTGTTAAATAGGCTGCAGTAATCCCTGCATGTGTGTGCATAAGCGTGTGTGAGCATGCATGTGGTGAAGGATTGTCAAGCAAAGAGATAATATGGGAACCAAACAATCTGTCATGGGATCCAGATGGATATTTGTGCCCAGCTCTACTTCTTGTTTCTCTTCATAAGGGGTGAAAGAGGTCCGGGTTATGAAAATAGTAGGAGAAATATCAGCCAGTGAGTGTTTTTCTGTCTTTCAAAGTTTTTATGTCTATCTTATTTAATAAGTAATAGCTGGCACTCATAAAGCATTCTAAGATTTAGGAAGTACTTTTCCCATGTTAACTTATCTGAACCAAATCACAACCCTGTAAGTTAATTCCTTTATCTTCATCACTTTTGCCTAGGTAGGAAAAATGAATTCATCAAACTTGAGTGACTTGTCTAAGGTTATATAGATGGTAAATGACAAAGGCAGGATGAGAATGAAGATTATTCCTGCTACTGAATCCGGTGCTTTATCCACTATACCCTATTGCTTCTCCTGAACCACACTTGACCCTTGTATCTCTATATGACAGAAGAAAAGGTGTTGTTATTCTTTTTTTTTACAGACAGGGAAAAGAGGCCAAAAGATTCTGTCCAAGGTTACACAAGTGATTTGTGATGAAATCTTAATTCTATTTTAGGTACTGTGCTTTCCATGAAGTATCTTTTCCTTTATCAGAACAAATATATTCTTAGGTCAAAAAAAGCAAAAAGAGTGGTCTCAGGAGAGACTCTATAGTACAGACCATGTGGACTATGGATCTTTGGGCACCTGAGTCACATATAACATCACTAAGAATGGAACTGTTCATTTGGCAGGATTCTAAGAATTTCCACTAAACAACAATTCTCAATCTTTGTTTATATCACCAACAGTCTTTTGTGAGCAAACTTCTCTGACATTTTGTCAGAAATTTCTCTGAAAATTGTCAGCATGAAATTAATGTGATTTTACTATAAATACAACTTGACAAACACAATTAGATTTAAAGGGAAAATTGACTTCATGATGCTCTCCCGTATCTCTCAGAAACTTGAGAAAGTCTCAAAATCATGGAATTGTAGGTCTCCAAGCATAGACTCCAGAACAATGGCTATCCTCAGTCCCCAACCCTAGGGAAAACCAATGCAATATCTGAAATTAGCACATTGAATTCTAGGCACTTAAAAATAGTTAATGTTTTAGTTTTCAAACATTTTATGCATTTCATTTTATATCACAACAATCTTATGAAGTGGATGCTATTGTTAGTCTTATTTTACAGATAAGGAAACTGAGACTGAGAGCTGTTGAGTGATTTGTCCAAAGTCACAGAGCTAGTAACTGAGGTGATTCAATCAGTGAATAAAAATTTATTTATTGCCTACTATATTCCAGGCTCTGTGCTAAGCCTGAGTTTTAAACTCAAGTTTTTCTAATACCAAGTCTATCTGTTATATTCCCTGTCTCCTCAACTCCAGTTATTTAAGTTTCTAATTAATTAAGAATTTTCTATGTTGATCTGTCAATTCTGTAACGTCTCAGGAGCCTTTGGATGTCTTCTTCTATGCTGATTTGGTTCATCATTGATTGTTCAACTAATTTTGAGAAGTATCCCTCATAGCTCAAATGTCCCAAATATGTTTTTATTATAAGAAGGATGGAGATAATGTAAAGGAACACAAATTCTCCCCAAGTCAGTGAAGCAAATAGAAAATAGGACTGTTTCACACCATGAAGAGCCAACCAGCTGAGCCCAGAGTCAGCCCAGAGTTCAGAGTCAGAACATAGTCCAGGGTGTCAGATGAAGCCACTTGGAAAGGGATCTTGGGCCCTGGGGCATCAGGAGCTGGCTGCTGCTTAGGTCATAGATCATTTGGCAGAAGGTCTTGGGTTCAGTGCCGGCCATAGAACTGAGCAGCCTAACAAATGAAGGAAACAACCTCCTGAAAAAGAAAAGCAGATGAAAGGCAGAGATTTTGCACTTTATGTGGGAGCTAGTCACCAAGCATTTTATGAAGTCTATTGACTAATGTAAAAAAAAATAATTTTAATTAAAAAAAGCACTTATTAGCAATATGACTAAGCAAATCGTTTAACCTCTGTCTGGCTCAGTTTCTTCAACTGTAAAATGTGGAATATAACAGCACCTATCTCCCAAAGTGAGCACCAAATGAGATATTTATAAAGGTTAACTTAACTTAAGCCTTAACACAATGCCTGCCACAAAGTAGGTTCTTAATAAATATTTATTTCATCACTTTTTCTTTCTGTACAAGGGACTTAGGATGATGAATACAAAGGAAGCCTCAAATGCCTTTCGCACTCCCTAGATCAGGAGTAAGGAATATCTGACCTACAAGTCATATAAGCCTCCCTTATTCCCTCTCTTTCCCCAAAAATCATTTGCCAAGGAAACTGCAGATTATGAGGAGCTGAAAGGTAAGTACAACAATCTCCCACTACTTGAGTTCTCTAAGTTTGACAATTTTGTACAGTCCTGGAATGATGTTATAAATATCCAATGGCCCTTGGCAGAGAATGGCCTCTACCCTATAACTATATATGTTCCTAGTCCTGCATTCAATCCTTTTTTGTCTTAGAAGCCTTCCTTGAAAACTCTGACCCATACTCAAGACATTAGTTTCAGAAAATCTCAGTGGAAAGTCTCATCTCCCAAGCATAGGATATTAGTTAACAATTAAGTGTTAAAATGTATAGTATTGAATATAAGGACTTTGATGGCAGCAACATTGTTTTTTGGTTTTTTTTTGTTTTTTTTTTTTTGCTGAGACAATTGGGGTTAAGTGACTTGCCCAGGGTCACACAGCTAGGAAATGTTAAGTGTCTTAGACCAGATTTGAACTCAGGTCCTCCTGACTTCAGGGCTGGTGCTCTATCATGTGCTATCTTGATGCCCCACCAACATTTCTTTTTCTTTTTTTTTTTAAACTTTTTATTTGCATAACACATGTATGGGTAGTTCTTCAACATTGATTCTTACAAAGCTTTCCTTTACAAATTTTCCCCCCAGTCCCCTCCCCTCCCCTAGATGGCAGGAAGTCTACTACATGTTAATTATATTAAAATATGTGACAAGTAGAATATATATATATATATATATATACATATTTCCATACTTATCTTGCTGTGCAAGAAAAATCGTATCTACATGAACAAAAAAAATCAGAAAAGGAAACCCAATGCAAGCAAACATCAATATAGAGCATGAAAATGTTATGTTGTAGTCCACATTTTGTATCCCTCTCTCTGGGTGTATATGCCCACCAATATTTCTTAAATGGCTCTTATATACTCCATAGTGAATGATATAAGTAGCCAGCAGAAGACCAGAAGGTCCCTATATGAGGAAGCAGAAAAGGAGCCACTAGACATGATAGGAAGAGAAGCCCAGGGTGGGCCCCAACTTAAGAAAGATGGAAGGAAGATGTTTGGGGGTCTAGACATACTATCTCCCTCAGCCTAACATTTTATTGGAGGTTATTTGACTGAAGGTCAAGTCCTCATGTTTTTAAATGACATTTTCGATGTAAAGGGCATGCCTAATAAGAAAGTATTCATTCTCCCATAATACTTTGGACCCTGGCTGCAGGAACTGATAGGGAATTGAGAGGAAAAGATTCATTTTTCCCATAAAGCCATGGTGTCAAACACTGAATGGAAGAGATCAGGGAGTGATGGGAGAGTGCCATGAAAATGGCAGAGGATGTCCAGGAGCCATAGGACCAATCCTGAAGTGAATACCAGCTTTGGACAGAGCTTTGACCATAAAAACATTGATGTTTTAGGACAGCCTAGGTGGATGGTACTAAGCTGTGTGGTACATGTATACAGGGCCTACAGGCCTGGAATTGAGGCAGATTACCTAATGCCCTACTTATATTGTTCTTCAAACCCTATTTGTATTGTTAATTTGTTTATTAAGGGGCAGATACTAAATCTTCTAGGAAGGGAGAAGGGAAATAGTCCTATTTTATAGTTAATTAGGGCTTGGAGGAAAGTCCTACTTCTGTCCTTATAGAAATGGCAATGACTATGTTTGTGGTTACTGGGAGCATTACTTGCTTGTCAGAGAACTAACTATCTTGAAAATGAAATAAATTCAGGTGATCCCAGAGACAGAGATTTCTGAATTAGGGAAAACACATGTTTATATTTAATACAGAAAGTTCCTTAAGATTAAACCAAATACAACCACCAAAAGGAAAGGGGTCTAGGAGCCCCACTTGACTCTCAAATTACAAATCCACTTCCATATTAAATACATATGGGATTATACTGGATATAGTTGAGATATATCCTTGAGGAATTAATTTTCTAAAGAAATTAATTCTATCTCAATCCTTTTTTCTTCAGTGTGGATCCTACATGGTCCCTGGAACCACGTCTCATGTTGAAGAAATCTTAAACCTCTGGCAAGAGAGGAAACCTTAATAATTCCCAAATATATCCACTATTTATATTATTGATTCTTCAAAGTATATGAACTATGGTCATACACTTTTGATTTCTACCTCCAAATTTCCTTCTCTGACTTCTGATTAAAACAATGGAATTTTTGTTTCTTTCTTTTTCTCCTCTAAGGTACCTCACATACCAGTAGCTCCTAGTTAGTCCTAAAACTTGAAATGAAACAATTTCAAGATTAGTTTGGGTTTGTGGTCGTCATTTTCATGAGTTAGAGATCTGATGATCAGAATTCCTTAAAAACTAATACAGTGAGGAGGAAGTCTATGAAACCAGGGTGTTGTATGCCTAACTTCTCTGAGGCATTTTTTTTTTTTCTTATTCTTACTTACTTAAAATTTTTTTTTTGCTTAGCAGTTTTTTCTTTTGTACAAGAGTATGTTTGTTTTCATAGAGAAAGGAAAGTACATTCAAAAATAAGTATGATAAATAGAAGTTGTTGATAATACTTGTTGGGGGTTTGGGAGTTTGGGTTTTTTTCTTAAACCAACTTACTGAATATATTTTACTCATCCAGCACTTCCTGGATGGGCTGGGATATAGAAAAAGTATATATAAGGCACAACAGAAAGAGTATATAATATAGGTCATAGAGTCTGCCCATTTGGGGTCAAAGTAATAAAGAGATTTCTACAAGCTCACAGAGGTAGTAACAATAGGGATTGAAACTTAAATACTCCAAACTCAGTGATCTTCTTGGATGCTAAAAGGAAACTCAATGGCCGGGGGGTGGAGCCATGGTGGTGGAGATCAGACAGGAGTCTCTGTAACCTCCTCTAACCTCCCCTCAAACCAATAACATATGAAGCCTCTAGACTGATTCTGAAGCAAAAAAATCCACAATATCTGGAGAACAACACAATTCTAGAAGAAGATACTCTGGAAGAACCTCAAAACAGGTCTGTTTTAATTGGGCAGGGGAGTGGTCTACTGAACCCAGACTGCAGCACAGGGAGACTGGGGCAGGGAGCTGGAGCAGGGAGCTGGAACAGGAGTCGAAACAGGAGTGGGAGCGTTGTGCTTTTCACACACCTGGGACTCTTCTGGGGGCCTCTTGGACCAATCTGTCCTGATTGTGGGCAGGTGGTTTGGAGGGTCTGCCTTTTGAAGGGGATAGATTGTGAACCACTGAACCCCTGATGAGCATCGCACCTAGCTGCTATTACATAGCACCTTAAAGCAATCTATCAAACAACAGGACTGATCAGCACCAGAAATAATTCAATCAGCGGAGCTGCCCAGTACTTGAAATAATTCAATCAGCAGAACCGCCCCAGGGTAAACTAAAGCAGAACTGCCCAGCACCTGACATAATTCAATCAGCAGAACTGCCCAGTTCCTGAAATAACTCAATCAGCAGAACTTCCCCAGGGCAAATTAAAGCAGCTGTCCCACCTTTGCCCTAAACAGACCTCACACCTTTTAAAAAATGAATAAAAAACCAAAAAGAGCTCTCACCATAGACAACTTTTATGGAGAGAGGGAAGAACAGACTTCAAATCCTGAGGCCCCTAAAGGTAAAGCAACTCCAGAAAAAGCCCCAAAGAGAGACATAAATTGGTCTCCATGTCACAAGGCTTTCTTTGAAGATTGCATAAAAAGGCTTAAAAGAGAGTTAGAAGAAACATGGGGAAACGAAATGAGAACACTGCAAAATAAAATAGAAAAAATGGAAAAAGAATGCAATGAACCAAAAAATGTAATTGGTCAATTGCAAAAGGAACTAAAAACAGTAACTGAAGAAAATAAGACATTAAAAATTAGAATTGAACAATTGGAAATGAATGACTCATCAAGACTTCAAGAATCAGTTGAACAAAAACAAAAAAATGAAAAGATAGAGAAAAACATGAAATATCTCCTAGGAAAAACAACTGACCTGGAAAATAGATCTAGGAGAGACAATCTAAGGATTATAGGGCTTCCAGAAAGCCATGATGAAAAAAAGAACCTAGACACTATCTTCCAGGAAATCATAAAAGAAAACTGCCCTGATATTTTAGACCCAAAAGGCAAAATACTCCTTGAAACAATCCACCGATCACCTCCTGAAAGAAACCCAAAAATTAAGTCCCCCAGAAATATCGTGGCTAAATTCCAGAACTATCATACCAAGGAAAAGATATTACAAGAAGCCAGAAAGAAACAATTTAAATATCGGGGAGCTACAATTAGGATCACACAGGACCTAGCAGCTTCTACTTTGAAGGATCAAAGGGCCTGGAATCAGATATTCTGAAGGGCAAAGGAACTTGGATTACAGCCAAGAATAAGTTACCCAGCTAGAATGAGCATTATCTTCCAGGGAAGAAGATGGTCATTCAATGATATAGGAGAATTTCACCTATTTCTACTGAAAAGACCAGAACTGAACAAAAAATTTGATCTACAAACACAGAACACAAGAGAAACATAAAAAGGTAACAAGGAAAAAAAAAACAAAAAACCCTTGAGAACTATATTTATGTTATAGATACTTATAGAATGAGGGTTGATTTTATGAATCTATTATTACATTATGATTATGATACGATTACTGTGATTTTATGATTATTATGATATGATTACTGTGATTTTATGATTATTATGATATGTTTATTGTGATTTTATGATTATTATGATATGATAAACTGAAAAAGAAATTAGAGGTAGAAAAGGGATAACACTGGAAGAAGAGGAAAAGGAGGTAAAATAAGGGAAATTACATCACATATAGAGGCAAAGAAAACCTATAATGATTGAGGGGAGAAAAGGGAGGGGAATGAGAATTGGGTTAATCTCCATCTCATCAGATTTGGCTCAGAGGGAATAATAGATGTACTTATAAGGAAACAGAACGGAAGGGGGGGAAAAGGGGTGGGTGGGGCTCTAAAGGGGAAGGATTGTTTGAGGGAAGTGGTTTTCAATAGCAAAATAGTAGGGAGGAGGAAAAGGGGATAAGAAAGAGAAAAGCATAAGCTAGGGTAAATAAGATGGCAGGAAATACAGAATTAGTTATTTTAACTGTGAATGTGAATGGAATGAACTCTCCCTTAAAGCAGAAGCAGATAGCAGATTGGATTAAAAATCAGTATCCAACAATATGTTGTATACAAGAAATACATCTAAAACATAGAGATACATACAGGGTGAAGGTAAAAGGCTGGAGCAGAATCTATTATGCTTCAGGTGAACAAAAAAAAGCAGGGGTAGCAATCCTGATCTCAGACCAAGTAAAAGCAAAGATAGACTTAATTAAAAGAGACAAAGAAGGAAATTATATCTTCCTAAAGGGTACCATAGATGATGAAGCAATAACAATACTAAACATATATGCACCAAGTGGTATAGCATGGAAATTCCTA
>JAJPUD010001694.1:306367-326200 GCA_023553655.1 Myrmecobius fasciatus | reverse complement strand
AAAAAAAATGCAAATGAGGGTGGCCTAGCTGCACCAGATCTAAAACTATATTATAAAGCAGTGGTCACCAAAACCATTTGGTACTGGATAAGAAATAGAGTAGTGGATCAGTGGAATAGGTTAGGTTCACAGTACAAACTACTACTCAATGACAATTGTAATCTAGTGTTTGATAAACCCAAAGACCCCAGTTTTTGGGATAAAAACTCACTATTTGACAAAAACTGCTGGGATAATTGGAAACTAGTATGGAAGAAATTAGGCATTGACCCACACCTAACACCATATACCAAGATAAGGTCAAAATGGATTCATGATCTAGGCATAAAGAATGATATTATAAACAAATTAGAACAATGTAGGATGGTTTACCTCTCAGACCTGTGGAGGGGGAAGGAATTTGTGACCAAAGAAGAACTAGAGGTCATCATTAATCACAAAATAGATAAGTTTGACTATATCAAGTTAAAAAGTTTTTGTACAAACAAAATGAATGCAGACAAGATTAGAAGGGTAGCAGTAAACTGGGAAAATATTTTTACATCCAAAGGTTCTGATAAAGGCCTCATTTCTAAAATATATCGAGAATTGACTCAAATATATAAGAATTCAAGCCATTCTCCAATTGATAAATGGTCAAAAGATATGAACAGACAATTTTCAGACGAAGAAATTGAAACTATTTCTGGTCACATGAAAAGGTGCTCCAAGTCACTATTGATCAGAGAAATGCAAATTAAGACAACTCTGAGATACCACTACACACCTGTCAGATTGGCTAAAATGACAGGAAATGATAATGATAACTGTTGGAGGGGATGTGGGAAAACTGGGACACTGATACATTGTTGGTGGAACTGTGAATGGATCCAACCATTCTGGAGAGCAATTTGGAGCTATGCTCAAAAAGTTATCAAACTGTGCATACCCTTTGACCCAGCAGTGTTTCTACTGGGCCTATATCCCAAAGAGATTTTAAAGGAGGGAAAAGGACCCACATGTGCAAAAATGTTTGTGGCAGCCCTTTTTGTAGTGGCAAGAAATTGGAAATTGAAAAGATGCCCATCAATTGGAGAATGGCTGAATAAATTATGGTATATGAATGTTATGGAATATTATTGTTCTGTAAGAAATGACCAACAGGAGGATTTCAGAGAGGCCTGGAGAGACTTGCATGAACTGATGCTGAGTGAAATCAGCAGAACCAGGAGAACATTATACACAGCAACAAGACTATACGATAATCAATTTCGATGGCCATGGTTCTCTTCAACAATGATGTGATTCAAACCAGTTGTTCAGCGATGAAGATAGTCATATACATCCAGAGAGAGGCCTGTGGGAACTGAGAGTGAACCACAATACAGCATTTTAACGCTTTCTGTGAATATTTCCATGCATTTTGTTTTCCTTCTTTGGTTGGTTTTTTTCTTCTTCTCTTTCTAGATCTGATGTTTCTTGTGCAGTAAGATAACTGTATAGATATGTATACATGTATTGTATTTGTCATATAATTTATCCTATTTAGCATGTATTAGATTACCTGTCATCTAGGCGTGGGGAGTGGGGGGAAGGAGGGGAAAAGCTTGGGGAAAAAAAAAAGTTTTTGCGAAGGTCAATGTTGAAAGGTCACTCATATGTTTTGTAAATAAAAAGCTTTGTATTAAAAAAAAGTCTCAGAAAACTAAAAAAAAAAAAAAAAAAGGAAACTCAATCGCTTTTGAACTGTGTCATGGGCAGAAGTGATGACCCAGATGGACTTGACTTGATGTACAATAGAAACTCTGAGAAGGGAAGGTTAGGTATAGACTGAAATAGGGAAGGCTCCATGGAGAAGGGAAGGACTTGAAATGGGACCTCAAGCTCTGTCTACAGTCATGATCAGGAATCTAGGCTGACCCCTTTGCTCAATGAGCCTGATCCAGTCCTACAAACTTTACCAAGAGAACTAGGGTTCCTCTCAGGATCAGAACTTTCCTCACTAAAAATGAAGAAACAACAGATTTTTCTGAAAGAGCTCAAAGACATCTCTAATTT
Organism: Myrmecobius fasciatus; assembly: GCA_023553655.1. Lineage (NCBI taxonomy): Eukaryota > Metazoa > Chordata > Mammalia > Dasyuromorphia > Myrmecobiidae > Myrmecobius > Myrmecobius fasciatus. The sequence continues at coordinate 324,163 of JAJPUD010001694.1, read as the reverse complement.
TGAATTGGATGGGCAGAGGGAAGAATAAAGACATTCCAGGATAAGAAAACACATATAAACAAAGTAAACAGGAAGGAATGAGACCTTGCAAAAAGGGCAAAGCTGGAATAAAGGCTATATTTGGGGGAGTAGTGAGGAATAAGACAGGACAGGAAGATTGAATCCAGACTGAGTGTGACCTAGAAACCTACCCAAGAAGCTTGGCACTTGAATCTCTTTAAAACTGAATTTGGAGTAGGTTTTTCTCCCTTCCTTGCTCCAGGTTTTGCTCCTGGAAGAGGTGGCCTTAGAAGCAAAACTATCTAACCCCAATTTTTTTTTTGATTGACAGAAAAAGTCACTTTGTCTGGGTTCTGGTTTCAATCTCAATGTGCAAGTGTTTGTAGTGCTTAGGAAAGCTCCGAACAGGTCTTTTATAGTCAAAAGGTTTAAACTCTGGGATTTAGAGAAGCAAAGCAGTGGTTAAAGAGGAAATGTCAGTGGGCAAGAAGGAAATGTCTTATTAGTAACAGTATCCTCTGCTCTGCCTTTATAGGGAGTTTTCTAAGAGCTTTTCAAGAGTTACCATATTCATTTCAGTCTGTACACTTGTTGGCAGTGTGCCTCCCAGGATGGAGTAGCTGAGAGCCTGCTCACAGCAATTTTTTAAGTTGTGTAAGCCAATTAAAAATGGAGTTTGTACCATCTAAACCAATTCACATTTCAAATAAAACTAAACAAGCCCTTTAAGTTTCTGACTTGAAGGCCCAGAAAAAGAAGGCTTTTCTGCATTTCATATTTAAATATAGAATTCTCTTATATTAATGAATCCTGCAGAATAGCTCATTTATGAAATCATTTTGGGTTCTCCCTATAGCATGGACCTTATCTCCACAGCATAGTAACACCTTGGAGTAGAAATTTCTTTATATTTCTATAGGAAAACATTCTTTATTATAGTGGTCCATGTCTGAAAGGACTTAGAACCAAAGTGGAAGACATTAAGTCCAATCTCCTTGTTTTGTTGAGAAGTAAAGCTCAGAAAAAAAGAGGAATTAATACAAATGAACTGGATTTTGAATCTGGGTCTTCAAGTGCATATACCACTGTATTGTTGTTGAGCCATTTGAGTAGTATCTCTTCTTTGGGGTTTTCTTGGTAGAGATACTATAATGGTTTTGCCATTTCTTTCTCCAGCTCATTTAACAGATGAGGAAACGAAGGCAGAGTTAAATGACTTGCCCAGGGTTACCCAGTCAGAAAGTGTCTGAGGCTGGATTTGACCTCAAGAAAATAAGTCTTACCCACTTTTCTGGTGATGAGTCTCTCTTCACTTAGCTAAACTGGTGAGGAACTCATAGGAGCAAACTCTTGATAATTCATCCTGGGAGGCACACTGCCATTGAGTGTACAGACTGAGATGAACATGAAAACTCTTAGGAAAAAAAATGCTGATTTCAGAAAGACCTGGAAAGATTTTTATGAACTGATAACTGAGTGAAACAAGGAGAACCAGGAAAACACTGCACATGGCAACAGCAAGACTACATGAGGATCAATTATGACAGACTTCTCAGCAGTTCAGTGATTCAAAGCAATCCCAATAAACTCTGGATAGAAAATTCCATCCACATCTAGAGAGAGAACTATGTAGATTGAATGTAAATCGGCACATGCTATGTTCACTTTTCCCCCTTTTTTTTCTGTTTTCTTCCTTTCATTATTTTTACCTTTTGTTCTGATTTTTCTTTCCCATCATGATTCATAAGGAAATATGTAAAAAAAAAAAAGTACATGTATAACTAAAAAAAAAGTTGTTCTTTTTTACATGTAAATGGTGAAAATATTTTTTATAAATGATAACTCTTGAAAAGCTCTTACAAATCCATATAAAGACAGAGAAAGAAAATACTATTGCTAATAAGCTATTTCCTTCTTGCCCACAGATATTTCCTCTTTTCTTCTGACAACAGATACAGTCCATCCTTGACCCATACTGAAAGTTTTTCCAATTTTAAAGAATGACCAGTTGTTTTTCCTCTAAAACCATGTGTTCCAATAATCTTTAAAAGCCTAGGGTCACTTCTATTAAAGAGTAAAATGGAAAGAGCACTGACTTTAGTGTTAAAGAACCTTTGTCATATCCTACTTGATTCTTAATACCTGTGTGACTTTAGGCAAGTCACTTAAAACTTCTTAGTATTCAGTTTCCTCATCTGTAAATCAAGGTTATTAGCTTAGATGATCTCTCAGGTTTTCCATAAGCCAGGCAAACCAGCCTACACGAAGCAATAAAGCACCCTATAGGAGGAAAAGGAGGTAACATAAACCATGCAAGTCAAACTGCCATTACTTTAACTATTATCTCCTATCAGACCCAATGATGACAGCCCAGGACCCTGAACCCAAGAGTTCTGAAAATAGCAGTACCACCAACAGCACACTACCAGCCCTGCTTCTAGGTTAGGCCCCATAGTCATTTCCCAGGGCATAAACCTTTGTGGACATGCAACCTAATACCTACCTACTCAGTAACCATAACCATTAAAGACCTGGAAAAGAAAGTTCTCATCACCAAAGTACTAAGTTCTGTCAAATGGTTCAATATCAGGAGTGGATTTTATGTTATCTATAGAAATAACATTAAAGAATACCCATTACCATCCATTTTGCCATTTCACCATTAGCACCACGGGATCTTTCCATCTGCCTTGCAACTGAAACCTCCTATATATTTTATTTGTCTCTATTTAAATGTGAGTTCCTTGAGAGCAAGGAGCTTTCTCTTTGTATACCTAGACCTTGGCACAGTTTTTTGCACACAGTAAGCACTTCATAAATTTTCTTTTCTTTTTTTTTCATTTTTTCATCCAGTCTAGCTCTAGAGCCATGATCACAAGATTTTAATGGAGGACCAACTTTATTTTATACTATTCCCCTCCATGAACTTTACGTATAGACTATGCCCTCAGATGTGCCCTATACTTTCCTAGTTTCACAGTGATTGCTCAATGTTCCATATGCTTTAAATGTCCTCTCCACCCCTTTTCATATCAGCATAGCAACAGTCCTTTATGTGAAACTTAAATGCCCCCTCCTCCAGGAAACTTTCCACGATTCCCACAAACATTCACATACAAGTCAATCTCCTCTCCTCATTAGACCTCACCCAAATTCATTTATCAAATAACTGTGTATTGTAGTTAACTTTTTATTTTGTTCTATTTATGTATTTATCATAAAACATCTTGTTTCTTTAACAGCAGGGACCTTGTTTTCATTAGACTTTTATATCTCTCTTAGTCTACATGTTGGGTATACAGCAGGCATTTATTTTTGTTGAATGAATATATGGATACTTAATAAATTGAACTGAATAAAATTGAATTTTGTTAAAGTCACTGTATCTTCGGCTCTTAGATATTTTATAGGATAAAAAGAAAAAAAGATTAGCTTCCATCCCTAGAGGTCTTTTCCCACTCAGAATCAAAGAATCTGAAAATGTTAAGGTTCAGGGTCATACTCACCCACAAAGTTTTTCCACAAACAATTCCCAGATCCCAATCTGAATTTTATAAACATCAACCCAGTGATACACTAAATACCATTCTCAGTCACACTAAGAGACCAGCATCTTTTTTGTCAAATCATCAAGTAACTTAACATGTTAGAGCAGATGGTAGCATAAAAAAGAGTAAAAATGGCAAAGTAATAAGCCAGAATAGTCTTTTATCTCAACTTTGGTGGAAGCACTAAGGTGAAGAAAATAAAATTTTCCCAGGACAAAGGAAACAGATATTTCCATGTGAAGACAAAGGATATTTACATCACTGCCTTCTGACTTCACTTGTCTGGGCAAAGAAACATTTTTCTGCCTTGCCCAATTTGAGTTAAAACAGACCTTACAGATCCTCTAGTCCAGGGCTTCTTGAATTTTTTTCCATTCATGACCCCTTTTCACCCATGAAATTTTCATGGGACCTCAGGTGCTTAGGTATATAAAATAGATATGTGAATCAAAGATTTGCTGATAATAAATCATGAAGAAATTTATTTTAAAACAATTCTTTGCTATTTATATAATTTTACCATTTAATAAAGATGAAAACAAAATTCCATACTAATGAGATGGATGTGCTTTATTTATTTTTACATAAAGAATTAAATCTTGGCAGAATATTTGATACCTTTCACTGTTGCCAAATTTTTCATTCAGGGGGTCTCAATTCACATTTTAAGAAGCTTTGCTGTAGTCCAATCCCTTCATTTTACAGATGAGGAAAATGAACCCAGAGAAGTGACTTGTCCAAGAACATACAGGTAGCACATATAGTAGCAGACTGGAACCAGACTGCCCCATCCTTCCAGTCTTCTCTCAAATTGCCTTTAGATAAAACTTGAAAGCAAGGCTCCTTGTACCATATTCCATTTGGGGTTAGAATAAGGGAAACTATTTTAAAAGCAAGGGAAGAGGAGAGATGAGGGAGATGTTGAGGAGATAGAATCAGTAAAATTTGACAACTTATTAGATAGAGTGGGGTAATGTAAACTCCTAGTTTTTTATCCAGGTCCAGCACTACTGGAAAAAACAGCAAAACTTGGAAAGAAGGGAAGGCTTGGGGGAAAAAAAATGAATTTGGTTTGAGATTTGTCCACTTGAGAGTTGTCTGCATAATAATTAAAAGCATGGGAACTAAGAAAATTTGAAAAAGAAGACAGTAGAGAACAGAACCCTGGGTCAATATGCCAACACCAAGGAATAGGACAATGATGACCTGAAAAGGATGCTGGAAGGTGGAAAGAATAATCATGACAAAGTTGTGTGATGAAAACTCAGATTGTCCAAAATGTTCAGAAAAGATTGGTCAACAATAAGAACAAAAAAGTCTACAGAGGTTCATAAAGAATTCAGATTGAGAAAAATTCATTGGATTTAACAATAGACTTCCTTGTTGAACTTGGAGTAATCACTTTCAGATAGGAGAGAAGCCAGCTTGCAAAGAGATAAGAAATGAATTGAAGTTTAGAAAGCAGAGGCAGGGAAGATAGATTACTAATTCTAATAGCATGACTTCTAAAAAAAAGTTTAAAAGAGAAAATGGGATGATACCTTAAGGCCATGATAGAGCCAAGTGAAATTTTATCAAGGATGGAAAGATTTGAGTATATTTGTGGGAATCAAGGAAGGAGGCAATCAAAAAAGAGAAGTTAAAAATTAGGGAGAGTTATAATGCTCTGACCTCTTGAGGTTTTGTTTTTTTTTTTTTTTATCTTTCTACACTAAAATAAATGCATTAAAAGAAAGTACTATTTGCAAAAGTATTTGTTTTGGGTGAGATACAAGAGATACAGAATTTGCAATAAATGATGCTTTCTTATATTATAAAAGTGAGGAGAGGAGAAAGAGATTTCCAAGGGCAAGCTCTAGAAGGAGACTGAAAAGTATGAGATCAAGGACAAAAACAGAGGTGTAAGTGTTGTCTAAGGGGGAGAATCACCTCTTCCTCTGAGAATGGAGCAAAGATGGAGAGAATTGATACTGTTGTGTTTTGAAAGAAGACTAAAGTATTCAAAGTGACTTGCCCTTCATCATACCAGTAGTGAGCATCTGAGGCTGGATTTGAATTCAAGTCTATTAGATCTATCCTGATTCATGGATTGAGACACAATCCTTTCTCTTAAATGCTTAGCCTTCACAAGTTCTCAACCAAACTATTTTATATAGTGGATGCTGAGAAAAACATTCCTTGGTTTGCTTAAAAGACTAAAGTACAGTTTCTTTTGCCTGGTATTCAAAGTGTTCCACAATCTGGCACCAGTCCTCCCCTCTTGCCTTTTTAGTCATTTCTCAAATTATGTCTTCTCTTCACTCATGAATCCTCCATGTGGCTCCAGGCACACAGGACTGCTCTCTGTCACATAAATACTCCCTTTGCTGTTCTGTCTTATTACCCTCCTTCAAGCTATTTCTGTATACCTGAAAGGTTCTTCCACCCTGCCTCTACTTATTGAATCCTTCCTTATCTTCTATTGTCCAGTTCTATTGTGGCCTCCCTATCTTCCTACAATTCTCTATGAAATCTTCTGTAATGATTTTTCCCTGCACATCACCTTTTGTTTAGCATACCTTTAATACATTTATTGCAAGTTATATTATGTATTATAGTTATCTGTAGGTTTTTTCTTATTCTATAAAATTCTATGAGCAGGAAGTATGAAACATTGAAATAAACAGTCTTATAATGCTTCATTTTATGTGCTCAGTGCTATGGATATTATGAGGAAGGATATTTCCCACCAAAGGCAGTTTTCAATCTGACTTACTTTCTTCCATCTCTCATTTCTCTCCAGCCCCAGAACCTTAGGCTCAGAGAAATGACTTTTGTTATCCCCAGATTTCCTCTCCTAGATTTCCAACTCTAGTTTCCCAACATATATATTGTTTTTTCTTATTATAATGGGAGCTCCTTGAAGGCAGGAGCTATCTCACTTTTTCTATTTTTATCCCTAATGATTATCTCATATAAAGTACTTAATTAATGTTTGTTTGTTTTTTTTCTTCATACATTTGTTAATTCATTCAATGAGTTAGGTCTGCCAGTGGGTGGCCCTCCTTGGCCATCTTCAAGGTTGCTCTCTTCAGTACTGATATTTATGCACACAAGGAGCTGTCCATTAAGCTCATTCTTTCACCAAAAAGGCTCAGGCCCTGCACAAACATGTGCATAGATTTGGAAGAAGCTTCAGGGAGCAGAAACTGGTCCTAGAATTGGACAAAAGTAATTGCGGCTAAGATTAGTTTTGTGTAACTGAAAACCCAAAGCAAACCACACCCTCTATTATATAACAGGCACCACTCTATCCTCTAGTTAGGTATTTGTGTGACTAATAATAATTCATAGAGCTCTTTAAGGCTTAAAAGACACTTTCTTCCCAACAACCTGTGAGGTAGGTAGTACAAGGATTATTTCATTCAATTCAGCAAGTTTGCTTATTTATTTATTTTTTTGTTATTATTGTTGCTATTTTTCAATGTCTACTGCAAGCAGGGCAGTATGCTTGGACACAGAAATACAAAGACAAAACCAAGAATCCTTGCCCTCCAAGAGCTTATGTTCTTGGGGGCAAAGAATAGAAAACAATATGTACATTCAACATCTGTACAAGGAAAAATACATACAAAGTAGTTTTTGGTGTCTAAGGAAAGGAAACACTAAAAAGGGAAAAGGAATGATTATTATCTCCATTTCACAGGTGAGGAAACTGAGGCTCAGGGAATGTAAATTTTGCATGGCCAAGGCCATACAAATCAAATGTCAGAACCTAGATTCAGTGCCATATCTATATTACCTCACATGTCAGGATAGAAAAGTCATTCCCAAGGTGAGGCAACCTCCCTAAGCCATCCAAGGCAAATTCTCAGAATGCTTGGCCAGGCAGAAGAAGGTTCAGGAGATCAGGACACAGTATCCTCCCAGGAAACTGGGAAAAAAACAAACAAAAAAAAAAAACAACAACAACAACAAAAAAAAAAAAAAGGTTAGCATTAGCACCACCAGGTTAATACCTGGCATGGTATACAAAGGTATTTCATGAAAGCCTGTACGCCAACCTTTATAATACAATAGGGAAACTTTCTGAAATTTCATTTTCATTTTTGTATCCTTGTATACCCATTAGTCATCACCATGCCCAGCACATAGGCCTTTAACAAGTACATATAGAACCAGCCAGGTGTTCAGACAATGGATCATGACCCTGAAATCAGGACGACCTGAATTAAAATCTAGCCTCAGACACCCACTGCTTGTGTTAATGCAGATTGCCTAAAAGAAAGAGGAGGAAAAGGAGAAGGAGAAAAAGGGGGAAAAGAAAGAAAAGGAGGAAGATGAGAGGAGAAGGAGGAGGAAGAAGAGGAGGAAGAAGAAGGAAAAAGAGAAGGAGAAGGAGCATACATTTCAATGATAGCTAAAAACTCAGGAAAGCCTGAGTTCATATCCAGCCTCAGAAATATCCTAACTGTGACCATGGTCAAGTCACTTTACCCTGTTTGTCTTGATTTCTTCATCTATAAAATGAACTAAAGAAGAAAATTGCAAATCACTCAAATCTCTAACCAAGAATCTCTACTAAGAAAACTAAAACTGAGATCATGAAGAATCGGACATAGCATACAATTTAACATCTCAGAAATAGATTCAGGAAAATGATCAAAATCCAAATGATTTATTTGCACAAGAATGGTTATAATCTCTGGAGGCTACAACAATACAATCCTTTAATATATGCATCAGATACCATAGGAGGTCCTCAAAAAACAAAGAGTCTCTGCCTTCCAGTAGCTCACATAATTAGTAAATACAAAGCAACTTTTAGGAGAAGAAAGCTAAGAACTAGAGAAATAAGGAAAGGCCTCTTTTGAGAAATAGCATTTGAGCTCAGCCTTGAAGAAAGATAAGGGTTCCTAGAAATGAGGAAAGAGAGTATTGCATGCATAGAAGGACAGCTAGCTTTAAGGTATAGGTATCACAGATGGGAGAGCATGGGGGCCAATGTAGAGCTTGTGAGGAGTTATGAAAGAGTTCTAAATATCAGAGTGGCAAAAACTTGAAGTGGGCAGCCTTTTCTTATGAGGGCAGAGAGACCTCAGTTTTAATACTGGATCAGTTTTTATAAAAAGGAGATGCTTTGGAGATAATTGCTATTAATTCAAATTTGAAATTATACCTTGAGGAGCCTCTGATTCTGATAATATGAGCTCTTCCTTTTTTTGGTGCGAGTTGCAACTCCTCCATACTTTACCTCCTATACAATTTTTTATCTATGTTCTTTCCTAAATCTACCAGAGAGGGTATAACTAAATCATTGAGACCCTCCTTCTGTTTTTCTAATAATTAAGGAGAAGCAGTATATTTCTTGAGCTGTTCATCTATTATTATTTCTCATTCTCAATACAGGGGCTAGTACATATCTTGTTCCAGTCTATGAGCATTTGACTATGGCTTTCATGACATATTGTAATTAGAATCATCATTAGATAAAATAGTATCACAAGAACATAAGATCATGAATTTAGAGCTGGTAAGGGCTTCTCTCTAGCACAACTCTTTTCATCACCCTGTGTTCCAGATAATTTTGAGTTTTCTAAAACATTGGGTTCTAAGATAATGTCCATTTAACAATATCATCAGGGAAATAATGTCAGTAGGTTGTACTTTTGTAGCAACTCCTGAGGATTTGGAATCTTGTCCAAAAAATAATGTGTGACCTAAAACTCCATGCTCCTTTGGTTCACTTGTATAAGGTTCAGTAGGTAGAGGAGGGGAGTGATTATTCTTTTCCTTACCAGAGATTTCTCTAGGGAATTTCTGAAAATTCTCATGTCTGGATTTCCACTAATGTGAGTAATAAGTTCCCAAGCACAAAGGTAATAAATGAATATCAAGTATGGTAGACTTCATAGCATCCTACAAAAAATTCACATTAGTCAATCTACAATCCATTCATTAAGCATCTAATATATGCCCCCCAAAATTCTTTATCATAGATTCTTTTGGCAGATTGGTGAAATTTATGGACCCTTTGTCAGGATAACATTTGTTACCTACATGTATAATTGAAGAAAATTATAAATTTAAGTTAAATGTTAATAAAAAATAAAGTCACTATTTTTTTCCCATCAGAGTTTACAGACTGTCTGAAATCTATCCATGGATATCTTAGGTGTTCACAGACACCCAAGTTAAATATTGCTTCCATAAATAGACTAAGCAATCATAGTAGTTTCATAAGATCTTTCTTATAAACTCCTTTCGTAAGACAATTGAACTTGGGACTACCTGTATCATAAAACCATGACATTTCAATAAAATTGGTATCTCCCAAAGGATCCTACACTATCCTTTCCTGACTTGCAAGTTTCCTGATAATTTGGCCCAGAAGAAAAACAAATCAAGTTGAATCAAGTCAATTGCATTTATAAATTGTCTACTATGTAACAGGCTAATGCTAAGCATTGGGATTACAAAAAAAAAGAAAAAAAAATCCTTGCTTTCAAGGAACTAGCTGTCTAATAATGAGAGTGGAGGAATACAACACACAAACAACTTTGTACAAACTATATATAGGATAAATTGGAGATAATCAACAAAAAGAAGGTATTAAAATTAAGGAAGATTCTGAAAGAAGTTTGAGAGTCTTCTGAGATTAAAGGTGAGAATTTAGTTTTGACTAGGGATGGGAAACTAGGGATGAAGAGGAGAAAGTTTCAGGTAAGAAGGATAGTTAGTGAAAATACCAGCAATCAGAAGATGGAATGTTGTACAAGTGGAACAACAAGGAAACCAGTGTCACTAGATTACAGAGTGGAAGGGAATAAGGAGTAAAACAACTGGAAAGAGGAAGAAACCAGATTATGAAGAGTTTTAGAAATCAACTAGAGGATTTGGTCCTGGAAATAATAAGGAGCCACCAGAGTTTACTGAAGAGAAAATTAATATATTCAGACCTGAACTTTAAAAAACTTAATTTGACAGCATAGGGGAGGATGGACTTTGAGACCAATGGATAAGTGACTCATTTCCCATTAGAATAGCAGTGTCTAAACCACTCACAGTAAGAGCAGAAAGCAAATTTGGGTCTGCTACTCTTTCATCCTTTAGTTCTTTACTAAATTGCTTTTCTTTACCAACTCAAGGATCTTGTAGGCGATATACACTTACCAAAAAGTTACTTGATTATTTCCATTTCTAAAGGGACCAGTTTCTAGAATTTTGAACTTGGGATTTCATCCAAGGCAACCCCCAATGCTGGCACTATTACCTCCAAAATCTTTCTTCTCTGGTTAGAATGCTAGATTATGGAATCACTCTGCTTAAAAAATTAAAATTAAAAACCCCAAACCTCCCCCTATTCCTCACAAGAGTTTAGCAGTCAAGACATTTCCCATGAAGCATATAGAGAACAAATCTAGCAATATTTAAGGAAATTAATTCAAGCTATTTACTGAAAGGTCAAATATTTTGGCCACATAATGAGAAGATGGGACTCATTGGGAAAGATTGAAGGCAAAAGGAAAAGGAGACAACAGAGACTGAGATGGATAGTGTCATGGAACAAAGAACATTAATTTGGACAGACTTCCAAAGATAGTGGAAGATAGAGAGAAGGGCCTGGCATGCAGTGGTCCACATGGGGTCCAAAGGTTGGACAATGCAGAAGGACTGAACCACAATGAGCCCTTGTAGGCAAGCTGGTCTGCTTCAACCCTGCATATCTGCAGGAATCCTGATATAATCTGCCACTGCCCCATCTGTTTCTGTCTCCAGACCCAGAATGGGATGGCCCATATGTCAGTCCCTAATATCCATCTTACCACTGTTCTCAAGTCAGAGGGATCATGTGGACTCAAGCTCTTGCATATGCTTCTGCTCCAAGTACCACTAAGTGAGCCTAAGTGTGGTGCAGGAGAAAACGAAGAAAAAATTACTTTGGTTCCCCCCCACACCCTGCACTCCAAAAAGAAAAACTCAGGAGAACAAAGAAAAGTAAAGGTCAAACATATTCTGTTGGCTCATCCTCATATGTCATAGTAAAAGGTTCTTTTCATCAGAGCCCAAGTCATCTTGGGAACAGCCACGTTACTACAATCTATGGCCCAGGTGACATCACAGGCAAGTTCTAAATCAGAAAATTCATCTTGAAACAGACCTTTCACTGAGCCATGATCAAAAGTTGCCTTTTGTCCTCCTTTAACAGGTATCATTGGTTCTATATAGGAAAAGAGATAAATTCATCAGACTAATTGGCTTTGGGAGATGAAACTTACTTGACCAATGTTCCTTACAAAAATAGCAACTGCAAAGAGAAATCAATTCAAGTCAATAAGCATTTTAAAGTGACATTTGAGGCATAGAGTTAGCTGCTGGAGACACAAAGAGATAAACAAAGCAATCCTTTGCTTCAAATAGCTTATATTTCCTAGAGAAAGAATAAGTCTCTAAGCCTCAGTTTATTCATCTGTAAAATGGAGAATACTATTACTCTACAGTATTATAGATCTCAAACCAGAAGGGATTTAGAGATTCCCGAGTCATAGGATCACCAATTTTAAAATGAAAAGATCTCAGCAGCCATCTAGTGTAATCCTTTCATTTTACAGATGAGGAAACTGAGATCTAGAGAGATCAAGGAAATTGCACATGGGAATACAGTGGTGGGACCAAAAAACAAGTTTAACTCTTCTGATCCACACCTCAGTGTTCTTTCCACTAAAAACCAACAGAGATCGTCTGGAATTGGGGGGTAAGGGTGCTTTACAAAGGGCTATCATTTTATGTGATCTTTGGATGGTTTTAAAAATCACTTTGTAAACTCTGCACAATTTCAGAGATACTGAGGAACCTAAAAAGTATCAAACACAGTTATAAAATACTGGAAAGCAATTTATGTTTTATACATTATGGAAACTAAGAACCAAGTGGCAGTAGAAATCTGGTCAAGTTCTATTTTTGTTTTATAAACTCAGTATTTCAGTCTAATTGGGAGGCAGACACATAATTAAGGGCTTTTTCATTCTCTTAGGCCTCTATCTGAAAGGCACAATTAATGTAAATGCCCGGCTCTCTTAAGTAATTTCCTTTCATCAGTAAATACACATCATCCAACAAGCTAACCACAAATCACAAAGCCAATAAGCCCACAATTCTGTTCTAAGCCCAATGTGATTATGTCTTTTGGGGAGCCCACACTTGATCAGGTAATGGAGGCCTCAGTAGAAAGTACAAATGGGATCAGCCCTGAATTTCTACTAGTAGGGGAAAAAAAAATAGTACATTCCCTATCACTCCAAGCTGGGCCCTCCTGTTGCGCTGGGAATACATTAGTGGTAAAATCCCAAAATGTCATTGGCAGAGATTAGCAAAACCCCTTAACTTGCCCAGAAATGTTTGTTTTTTAAAAAGTAATTGAACTTTCTTTCTAAATGTCCCCTAAAAAGCTAAAAACCACGGGAACCTCATAAAACCCTTTACATATTACAAGGAAAATGTCCCTCTTAATCATAAGGATGTTGCCCTTCCTGCCAGTTGGTCAGCAACTTTTCCCTTGACTTGAATTCAAATGTAACCAGTCCACATTGGTTGATGTGGGTTTTTTGATGGGAAGAAGTTGTATACAATTAACTAAATTCAATAAGGCTACTCATATTATAGAAAGAACATTGGATTTGAACCTAGATCCTCTGACTTCACCACTTATCAATAGAGCAAGTAAGACCAAATTTATCCCCAATTTTAAAAAAGGAAACTGAGTCCCATAGAGGGCCCATTTATTTTATGTTGTCTAGCTCTCACAAATATTGCTCAGATCACATGAATTTACTTATCTGTGGTCTAAATCATGTGAATCATCCTTCTAGTTTTAATCATTTCCGCCCATGAATTCTTCATTCTTTGTGTTTGACCAAGATGAAGAGAGCAGAAAAGGAACCTACTTAATGAACTGGGGATTTTTTTTGTAAGTTTCTTAATTTAATGATAAATTTTTTTAATACTAATAAATTAATGATAAACCATTAATACTGTCTGCATTAGTGGGCATACATCCTAAGGAGAACAAAGATGAACAAGGTCCTGTGGATTGCAAAATATTGATAGCAGCACTTTTTATGGCAATAAAAAACTGGACATAAAGGGAGAGCCCATTAATTGAGGATTGGCCAAGTAAATTGTGATATGTAAATAAAATGGAATATAATGTAATAAAAAATGATAAATAACAAATATTCTTAGAAATTTGGGAAGTGATGCCAAGAAAAACTAATAGAACCTGAGAAAATGCATATATCCATTAACTACAATAATGTAAATGAAAGCAACATTGAAAGGCAATCAGAAATATTTATTATGCTAATCAATCTTGATCCAAATGATCAAACATATTTTCCTCTTCTTTTTAGAAAAATAGGAGACTATATTTAACATATATTGGATTACTTGCCATCTAGAGGAGGGGATGGGAGGAAGGTGGAGAAAAATTGGAACACCAGTTTTTGCAAGGGTCAGTGTTGAAAAATTATCCTTGCATATGACCTGAAAATAAAAAGCTTTGGGGGAAGCTAGGTGGAGAGGCCACCAGCCCTGAAGTCAGGAGGACCTGAGTTCAAATCTGGTCTCAGACATTTAACACTTCTAAGTTGTGTGACCCTGGGCAAGTTACTTAACCTCAATTGCCTCAGCAAAAATAAAAAATAATAATTCTGGATCTCTTTTGGGGCAGCTAGGTGGTACAGTGGATAGAGCACCAGCCCTTGAAGTCAGGAGGACCTGAGTTCAAATTTGACCTCAAATCTGATCTCAGACACTTAACATTCCCTAGCTGTGTGACCCTAGGCAAATCACTTAACCCCAATTGCCTCAGCAAAAAAAAAAAAAAAAAAGAAAGAAAAAAGGGGGCAGAGTCAAGATGGTGAACTGCAGACGTCGTTCTCTGTGAGCTCCTGAGACCTTCCCTCAGACCCAAACTGATTGAGCCTCCTAGGTGCTTCTGGAGTGAGGGCTCCACCAATCACTTGGAGTACAACGCACTTCTATCGGGAATGTACTTTGAAAGAACTCCAGAGGTCAGTTTTAGACAGGCAGGGATTCAAGCAGCTCCCAGTGCTCAGATGCCAGCACTTAGATGCCAGTGCACAGCTAGGGTGCAAGTCCGGGGCTGATACGGAGCAGAAGATTTTGGGCTCCCAAGAAGTCACTGGGAGACACTTGGGCCACTTTGCTCTGCTTGCAAGCAGGTGCTTTGGCGGATCTGCCTTTGGTGAGGGGTGGATTGAGAGCGGCTGGGGGCATGGTCCTAGTGCGGATCTACCTCAACCAGCCTCAGACCAGAAGTCAACTTGGCAAACTGCCCCAGGGCAAATTGAAACTGCTTCAGATTTCCCTGCTGGTGACTAATACCTCAGCTCAAAACCATGAACAAGAAGCAGAAGAGAGCTCTCATCATAGACAGCTTTTACAGAGAGAAAGTAGAGAAGTCCCCAGATCCTGAGATTCTGAAAACAATCCCAGATGAAACCACAAAGGCGGACTTAAGCTGGTCTCCCTTTCAGAAGGCTTACCTGGAAGATTGCATAAAGAATCTCAAAAGAGAGCTAGAAGAAGAATGGGGAAATAAATTGAGAGCAGTGCAAGAAGGAAATATCATTCTGCAACAGAGATGTGAAAAACTGGAAAATAAGACTGGTCAATTGGAAAAAGTCACCAACTCACTGGAAAATAAAAATAGTGAATTGGAAAAAGACAACAATTCACTGAAAAACAAAATTGGTGAATTGGAAAAAGTCACCAATTCACTGGAAAATAAAAATAGTGAATTGGAAAAAGATAACAATTCACTGAAAAACAAAATTAGTGAATTGGAAAATGACAATAATTTACTGAAAAATAAAATTGGCAAAATGGAAAAAGAATGCAATGAACCAAAAAATTCAATTGGCCAGTTACAAAAGGAGCTAAAAAAGATAACTGAAGGAAATAATACCTTAAAAATTAAAATTGAACAAATAGAAGTAAATGACTCAATAAGACTTCAAAAATCAAACAAAAACAAAAAAAATGAAAAAATAGAAGAAAATATGAAATATCTCCTAGGAAAAACAACTGACTTGGAAAACAGATGCAGGAGAGACAATCTAAGGATTATTGGACTCCCTGAAAGCCACGAAGAAAAAAAGAACCTTGATGCTATCTTCCAGGAAATCATGAAAGAGAATTGCCCTGATGTTTTAGAATCAGAAGGCAAAGTTGTCATTGAAAGAATTCACCAATCACCTCCTGAAAGAGACCCCAAAATTAAAACCCCAAGGAATATCGTGGCCAAATTTCAGGACTATCACACTAAGGAAAAGATATTGCAAGCAGCTAGAAAAAAACAGTTCAAATACCAAGGAACTGTTATTAGAATTACACAGGATCTGTCAGCTTCCACATTGAAGGATCGAAGGGCCTGGAATCAGATATTCCAAAAGGCAAAAGAACTTGGATTACAGCCAAGAATAAGCTATCCAGCTAGAATGAGCATTATCTTCCAGGGAAGAAGATGGTCATTCAAAGATACAGGAGAATTTCACCTATTTCTAATGAAAAGACCAGATCTGGACAAAAAATTTGACCTCCAAATACAGAACTCAAGAGAAGCATAAAAAGGTAAAAAGGAAAGATCTCTTGAGAACTATATTTCTACTATGGGTATTCTTGAAGAATGGGGGTATAATTCGATTTTTCTTTGATAATAATGGAAAAGAAATTAGAGGCGGAAAGGGATACCATACTGAAAAAAAAAGGGGGGGAAAGGAGGCAAAATAAAGTAAAAATAAAGGAGGTAAAATAAGGCAAAATCTCATAAAGAGATGTAGAAGATCTAATATAATTGAGGGAAAGAAGGGAGGGCAATGAGTATTGTATAAACCTTACTCTCATTAGATTGGACTCTAAGAGAGTATATCAGACACATTTGGCTTCAAAGAAAGGCCTGACCCTCCTTATGGGAAGGTGGGAGGGAAAGGAGGAAAGGAAAGGGATAGACTAATAGAAGGATTAGGGGAAAGGTGTAAAGGGGAGGGAGGGGTTCTAAAGGGGGGAGGACTGTTGGAGGGAGGTGGTCATCAAAAATAAAGTACTGGGGAGGGGGGAAGGGAGTAAGGGGAAAGGGAAGAGAAAAATATAACTTTGGGTAAATAAGATGGCAGGAAATATAGATATAGTTATTCTAACTGTGAATGTGAATGGGATGAACTCTCCCATAAAATGGAAGTGGATAGTGGACTGGATTAAAAGCCAAAATCCTACAATATGTTGTTTACAAGAAACACATCTAAAACATAGAGATACATATAGAGTAAAGGTAAAGGGCTGGAGCAGAATCTTTTATACTTCAAGTGAACAAAAAAAAAAAAAACAGGGGTAGCAATCCTTATCTTAGATCAAGTAAAAGCAAAAATAGATCTAATTAAAAGAGATAAGGAAGGAAACTATATTTTACTAAAGGGTACCATAGACAATGAAGCAATATCAATACTAAACATATGTGCACCAAGTGGTATAGCATCCAAATTCCTAGAGGAGAAGCTAACAGAGATGCAAGGAGAAATAGACAGTACAACTATACTAGTGGGGGATCTCAACCTTGCTCTCTCAGAATTAGATAAATCAAACCACAAAATAAATAAGAAAGAAGTTAGGGAGATAAACAAAATATTAGGAAAGTTAGATATGATAGATCTCTGGAGGAAATTGAATGGCGATAGAAGGGAGTATACTTTTTTCTCAGGGGTTCATGGAACTTATACAAAAATTGATCATGTGTTAGAGCATAAAAACCTCAAAATCAAATTCAGAAAAGCAGAAATAGTAAATGCATCCTTTTCAGATCATGATGCAATAAAACTCACATATAATATAAGGCCAGCAGAAAATAGAACAAAAGTTAATTGGAAATTAAATAATCTAATCCTGAAGAATGAATGGGTGAAAGAGCAAATTATAGACACGATCATTAATTTCATCCAGGAGAATGACAATAATGAGACAACATACCAAAATTTGTGGGATATGGCCAAAGCAGTTATAAGGGGTAACTTTATATCTCTAGATGCTTACTTGCATAAAATAGAGAAAGAGATCAATGAATTGGGCTTACAATTAAAAGAACTAGAAAAAGAGCAAATTAAAAACCCTCAATTAAATACCAAATTGGAAATTCTGAAAATAAAAGGGGAGATTAATAAAATTGAAAATAAGAAAACTATTGAATTAATAAATA
>JAJPUD010001694.1:189475-300785 GCA_023553655.1 Myrmecobius fasciatus | reverse complement strand
AATTTCAAGGGAATTAATGAAAAAAAAAGGCCTATGAAGGTGGCCTTGCTGTACCAGATCTAAAACTATATTATAAAGCAGCGGTCATCAAAACCATTTGGTACTGGCTGAGAAATAGAGTGGTCAATCAGTGGCATAGGATAGGATATCAGAACAATCTAGGTAATAACGTTAACAATTTAGTGTTTGATAAACCCAAAGACCCCAGCTTTTGGGATAAGTACTCACTATTCTGCAAAAACTGCTGGGGAAATTGGAAACTAGTGTGGAAGAAATTAAGGCTGGACCCACACCTAACCCCGCATATCAAGATAAGATCTAAATGGGTTCATGAGCTAGATATAAAGAGTGATATTATAAGCAAATTAGAGGAACATAGGCTAGTTTACCTCTCAGACCTGTGGAGATGGAATAAATTTATGTCCAAAGAAGATCTGGAACTATTAATTGAACATCAGATAGATAATTTTGATTGTATTAAGTTAAAAATTTCTGTACAAACAACACTAATGCAGACAAGATTAGGAGGGAAGCATCAAATTGGGAAATCATCTTTACATTTAAGGGTTCTGATAAAGGTCTCATCTCTAAGATATATAGAGAATTGTCTCATATTTATAAGAATTCAAGCCATTCTTCAATTGATAAATGGTCAAAGGATATGAACAGACAATTTTCAAATGATGAAATTAAAACTATTTATAGTCATATGAAAAGTTGCTCCAAATCACTATTAATCAGAGAAATGCAAATCAAGACAACCCTGAGGTACTACTACACACCTGTTAGATTAGCTAAAATGACAGGAAAGGATAATGACAGGTGTTGGAGGGGATGTGGGAAGGCTGGGACACTGATGCATTGTTGGTGGAACTGTGAACGGATCCAACCATTCTGGAGAGCAATTTGGAGCTATGCTCAAAAAGTTATCAAACTGTGCATACCCTTTGACCCAGCAGTGTTTCTATTGGGCTTATATCCCAAAGAGATCTTAAAGGAAGGAAAGGGACCCACGTGTACAAGAATGTTTGTGGCAGCCTTTTTTGTAGTGGCTAGAAACTGGAAACTGAATGGATGCCCATCAATTGGAGAGTGGCTGAATAAATTATGGTATATGAATGTTATGGAATATTATTGTTCTGTGAGAAACGACCAGCAGGACGATTTCAGAGAGGCCTGGAGAGACTTGCATGAACTGATGCTGAGTGAAGTGAGCAGAACCAGGAGATCATTTTTCACGGCAACAACAATACTATATGATGATCATTTCTGATGGACATGACTCTTCTTCAACAATGAAATGCTTCAAACCAGTTCCAATTGTTCAGTAAAGAAAGCCATATACACCCAGAGAGAGGAATGTGAAATGTGGACCACAACATATCATTTTCATGCTCTCTATTGATTTTTGCTTGTATTGTATTTCCTTTATCTGATTATTCTTTCTTGTAGATACAATTTCTCCTGTACAAAAATGATGTGTGGAAATAAGTATACATATATTCAATTTCTTAAGTATTTTTACATAATTAACATGTATTGGATATCCTGCCATCTAGGGGAGGGGTGGGGAGTAGGGAGGAAAAATTTGTAACAGAAAGCTTTGTAAGGGTTAATGTTGAAGAATTACCCATACATATGTTTTGCAAATAAAAAATATTTATAAAATTTTTTAAAAAAGAAAAAAGAAAAAAAGAAAAAAGCTTCAAATAAATGAGAAAGAAAAGAAAAATAGGAGACTACAGATATAAATCAATCAGTTGGAACTTTTTCTTGTCAGGAACTGAAATAATACATATCCACTTTATTTAATTGTTTTGTTTTGTTTTGTTTTGTTATAAAGGAAAATTTGAGATACATTTGTGGGGGAGATGGGAGGAAAGGAAGGCTACAAGAGGGATAGAAGGAAATGACTGATATAAATAAGCAAGAAATACCAGCAGAACTTTATTTAAAATAAGATTACCTTTTTTTTTTTTTTTAGCATCTGGAACTGGAAATTAAATAAATGTCCATCATATGAAAAATCTAGCTAAACAAATTGTGACACATGAATGTCACTAAATGTGATTATGCTGAAAGAAACAATAAATATGAAAAATCCGAAGAAGTATGGGAAGACCTATATGAACCAATACAAAGTGAAATAAACAGGTTCGTATAAACAATAAACACAACTATAACAATATCAACAGAACAAAAATTAGCAAATAACCCTGAATGCTATGTAATTATCATTCTCAATTCCGATTTGGAAAAGGAGATATGAGAAAATGTCATTCTTAAAGTTTAAAACAATCCTAAGATTTTTGGGACTCCCTCTACAGGTAGAAGAATTATGAACATGGAACATTGAACATAAAAGTTAGACTTAGTTGATATTGCTGGTTATTATTGCTTATTTAACTGTCTTTTCTCTCTATTTAAAAAAAAAATTATTTGTGTAGAACATATTCTGGAGCTATTATCCCAATTCTTACTTTCATTGACAAATTGAAAACATGGTTACTTCAGGGCTCTAGAGGTACCCATAGAAGTTAGGGAGTATCTTTTCTTACATTATTACCTTGAACCCCTATTATAGTATGTTCTCCCCAATATTATTAGTTGAAAATTAATTTAATCAACATTAAGTTGATTCAAAAGAGACATTTATTAATGCCTTATTAATGTACAATAAAAATAATTTGCACAAAACTTTTTCCTCTTCTTCAGAAGAGTTCTCTGAAACACTCTCCTATCAGTACATAAAGAGTTCAGTTAGAATTTAGAGAGCAATCTAGTAAAGAGGTAACTCATAGCACTTGGCTACTGGGAGTCCTTTTCTCCCCTTTGTGAAAGTTTAAGTAGTTCCCCATAGACATAGTGTAGCTTCTTGGCTGGGCTCCTTATAGAGCTATTGAAATTTCACCTTGTCTTTTCTTGGATTCAGATCCAGACCTTGCCATCTGCTGATCCTTGAATCTCAGTAAGATGTCAATAGAAAGACAGGAAATCTGAAATTTTCTGGATCCTTTGAAGTTCAAAAGTTCCTCCTCTAGCATGGGTGAGGAGATAAACATAGTCCAAAGCCAAAACCAAAGACCTTCCTTTCCTTTTAAATAGTTCCTCCACAGAAGTTTTATTGGCACATCACAGTAACGTCAATCTCTGGAATAACTCGTTTTCAACTTGTTTAATATTTTTGGGATGACTCCCAAAACATGACCAAGTTTCCTCAACCAATGTGAACACAATTTCTAGGCAATGTCATTTCATCAGTTCTATGCTCTAGTAAACTCCTATTGGTTCACTGGAGCTGACTGTTAAATTTTACCATGAGTATTTATACTCCAGAAATCATCAAATATGACATATCAGAGTATGATTTTTTACTTTGTTAATTGTCTAATGATGAAGAAAATGTTAATGATACAGATTAAACTTCAAAGTGCATAGTGCCCACAGTTTTTTAGGGGAGCTAGTTGTTAAACATTTGCCAGTTTACCTCTTCTCCAGTCCCAAGGACTTTTTTTCATTTAGTCCAAAATCTATGATTGAGCCATTGATCGAGGCTCGTTTTTACTTCATTCAGGTATCAAAGCATGTTATTACTTACTTTAAGAGGGATGGAAGGACTTGATCGATTTGCTCAGTCAACCCCTATATATCATAAGAAATAGCTCTCTGAGTGGAGTTAGGGGAGGGACATTGAAAAATGAATAAACAAAAGATATCTATAACAGAGGCAACTGTCTTTGGCTAGAATGTTTTTTCCTGTTTTATTCCTATCTTATTTGTACGTAATTATTTGCATGTTGAATTTTTTCTCAGAATATGAACTCCTACTTAAGGCAAGGGACCATATTTTTCCACTTTCTTTAGATCCTCAGTGATTAGCACAATTCCTGGCATATAGTAAGTGCTCGATGAATGCTTATTAAATAATGGACTAACAATACCTGCAAAGAATATTTTCACGAAGATTTTATGAAGATGGGAAAATAAGTGAGTCTTTATCTGCTTCAATTGCTTTTTAAAAAGATGCAAGCTTTTTTCCAAGCATTTGACATCTTCCCTTATTTAATATAAGGCAAAATAGGCCTTTATTTCTAGGAGTAGTTTGGGGTAACTAAAGTAGCCTGTTCTCTTCTTTCAATTTAATTCTGGGCCAATTCTTTTGTCTTTTTATAACATTCTAGGTCTCTAAAGTCTATCTATCCAATATATACAACATAATCTGGACCATAAGCATTCTTCACCCAAATGTTCTTCCTTTTGTGTATAGTCAGACCAAATTCTTTTGAATACTTTGAGATCTCTTCCAAAATTCTCTGCAGTGTTCTAGAACTTCATACAACTAACAATGTCATCTGCAAACATGAGCATCTGTTGGACTATACCAGTGGTTCTCAAAATTTTTGGTCTCGGGTTTCTTAATGTTCTTAAAAAATAGTGAGAAACTAAAAGCTTTTGTTTGTGTGGTTTATATTTATCAATATTAAATATAATTTAAAAATATTTATTTTACATTAAAATAACAAACCTATTATATTTTAAGACAAATAATATATTCTAAATGAAAAATCTGTATTTTCCAAAAAAATTGTGAAAAGAGTGGCATTGAATTGTTTAGTGATGAAAAGAGCCATCTACCCCCAGAGAAAGGACTGTGGGCACTGAGTGTGGTTCACAACATAGCAATTTTCATTCTTTTTGTCATTGTTTGCTTGCTTTTTATTTTGCTTCTCTTTTTTTCTTTTCTTTTCTTTTTTTTTTTTTTACTGGTTTGATTTGATTTTTCTTGTGCAGCAAGATAATTGTATAAATATGTATGCAAATATTGGATTTAACATATATTTCTATCATGTTTAATGTATTAGACTGCTTGCTATCTAAGGGTGGGGAGGGGGAAAGAGGGGGAATTGGAGCACAAGGTTTTGCAAGGGCTAATATTGAATAATAGTCCAGGCATATGTTTTGAAAAATAAAAAGGTTTAATAAAGAAAAAAAGAAAAGAATGGTTGGCTTAATAGAACATAGATAACTGGATTTTCATATCTTTTCCATTCAATTTATTTCAGTATATTATTTTGATTCAAATATATGAAAAAAATTCTGGTCTCATACAAATGTACAGCTATATTTTAAAGAACAAATGTCGGTATTATTATGAAAAATAATTTTAATGACTCAACCCCCTTCCCCAAAGGATCTCAAAAGATCAGAATGAAGTCATAAAAGTTCTGCATCAGAGTCCATGTCAAAGTAACATCCCTTTGTAAAAACTAATTGATGAGGGCAGCTAGATAGTGCAGGGGATAGAGCAGCAGCCATAGTCAGGAGGACCTGAGTTTAAATCTAGCTTCAGACACTTAATACTTCCTAGCTGTCTAATCCTGGGCAGTCATTTAATTCCAATTGCCTGGCAGCCAAAATAAAAATCAGTTGATGTTAATAGGTTAAATGAAATTAGGTAATACTCACTGGTTATTAACATTGGGAAAAAATAGAATGTGGGCTCAAGTCATAGTTAGACCCTCTAGCTCTCAGGGGAACCCATAGAACCCTGAGAGGAGTCATATTGACTTGCTTAAAGACCTGATTCATCAGTGTGAATATAAGTTGAGATAAGAATGTTGAAAGTTTACAAGAGCAACGCTTTAAATACATTATCACTTAGGTTTATAGCCAAAGTGACCAAAGAAAGATCACATAGTACAAAAATCATTTATAACAACCTTTTATTTTTTTTTTGAGGGGGAGAGTATCAAAGAATTGAAAACTATAGTTATCCCATTAATTAGGAAATGACTAAAATAACCAATAGATGATATACGAATTTAATACAATGTTTTGTGTGTGTTATAAGAAATGAAAACAATACAATTGTTTTAACATTGTTAAAGCTAGCTAAGATGATAAATGTGGAAATGTATTTAGAATTGCACATGTTTAAACTATATTGGTATATATATATATAATATAAATATTGTTATATATTATATGTATAGCATATATATACTATCTTTGCATATATTTTGAAAAGTAAAAAGCTATTATTATTTTTAAAAATAAAATAAAATTTAAAAAAAGAATCATGGCTAATAAAGACTTCAGATCTCTGATCAACACAATGATTAACCAGGGTTTAAAAGAATGGGGGTTGATGTATCCAATCCATCTCCTGTCAGAGACTCCTGGACTCAGGATATAGAGTAAAATATACTTTTGGATACAGCCAATATGGAGATCTGTTTTATCTAATCATGACAATTTGAAGCAAGAGCTTATTTTCCTTTCTTTCAATTGGGGGAGGTATATGGATAGGATTACCTAAATGAAAACAAAAAAGAAACAAAGAAGGTTACTGAAGCATTTTTTAAAAAATTACAGATGAGAACAGAACTAAGATCAGTAAGAAACAGATATGCAGGACAACTTTGAAAATAACATGTTGAATTTATTTTCTATTTCTAAGTAGAAGCAAGCTATGTGTGGTACAAATTCATGGCCACATGTATAATCAATCCTATTTTTGTATTCTGCTTTGTATATGGAAATTCTCATCTTATTTGGTGATTGCTAAGTTCAGAATAGAAAAAAAAATAGATTATCTCCCTAGGTCTTTACAACATCTTTGGGAAGAAGAAGATATCATTGATACCATATGATACTGTTTGGTTGAAAGAGATATTTATGACCTTGCCAAGAACATAAGTTACAAAACATTTTCTCCCAATATGCAGAATTACACTTTATCCCATACCATCTTTGTCCTGAAAGGGTCCGAGATTCAAATTTAATGCAGCCACTACAAGCAACCACTCCAGCAAATCACTTCCAAATTTGGCATAGTTGATGAACAGATTACTGTAGTTCTCTCTTGGCTATTGTTCATCTATGCTGGATCAAACAGGTAGCTCAGGACTTCCTCCCTTGTTGGCCACAAAATCTGGCACAGACTTTGACTCCTGGAGCTTTGGTAATTCTCCATACTGACCTTTAGAAGTATACAAGGTCATAACTATGTCTGATATTCCTTCACTTAAAAGTAGGAAGATAAAAAGGAAAACCCAGGAAATAGTAGTAAATTGATGGTCCATCCAGAGGTTTACTTACAGAGTGTTTCTCCCACCCAAAGAGTAGCCAGGCAGCAAAGAGTAAGACACTAGTTTTCACCGTTTAGTGCCTTTAGAATACACCCACCTGCAGCTCTGCAGTAAATCAAAAATCTGTCTCTTCACTCTGTGGTTAGTGGATCTGGACCCAGGTATAGAATATCTATACACACTAGGGATAGCATCTGCTGCTGCACATACATGTAAATATTGAACTGGGCTAATCCCCATTACAAAATAAAAATATAATATATATGTGTGACAGAGAGACAGAGAGTAGAGTGAAACAGAGACAGAGACAGAGAAAGAGAGACAGAGAGAGAGAGAAACAGAGAGAGAGAGAGAGAGAGAGAGAGAGAGAGAGAGAGAGAGAGAGAGAGAGAGAGAATGAGAATATATGTCTATCTCCCAAACTATGTTCAGGTCATAATTCCTACTAGTGCTTATCTTTGCTGTTCCTATCTCTCTTGTTTGTGTCTGCTTGAGCTCCTCCTCACTATCTCAGAAATGTCTTTAGTATGTCATACTAGGGATAATGGTCTAGATAAAGAAAAAGAAAAATCAAGTAACACCTTTATTGTGGAAGAAATATTAAGAGCTACCCTAAAAATT
The DNA here is from genome assembly GCA_023553655.1 of Myrmecobius fasciatus. Classification (NCBI taxonomy): domain Eukaryota; kingdom Metazoa; phylum Chordata; class Mammalia; order Dasyuromorphia; family Myrmecobiidae; genus Myrmecobius; species Myrmecobius fasciatus. The sequence continues at coordinate 293,073 of JAJPUD010001694.1, read as the reverse complement.
TAGGGAAGGGACTGAATCTATAATTTCATCGATATAAAACTCCCGGTTGAGAAAATTCACCCTGTCAATGTAGGCTAGCACCCTCTCTGCATTTTGTAATCTTGGATAGAGCATGGAGAGATTAAGTGACTTGCTATAATTTACACCAATAGAATACATCAGAGGCAGGAGCTAAAGCCTGTTTTCTCTGGCTTCAGGGCCAACTCTCTATTTACTATTCTATGTTGTCTCCACTTTTAGCAAACCTACTGAAAAAAAAAAAATCAAAGCAAATGAGTCAGGAACCATTCCTTGACTTTCCAAAAGGACTCCCGTCTTTGTAAAAGAAAACCTTTAAATAACAGTCTCCTAGAACTATTTAGTATAGTACTCTATATACTTCTCAGAAACCTTTGTATATACTGCATAGAGATACATATCTATTGTCTCTACATCGGTCTCTATATGCAAATATCACACACACACACATATTTATGAAATTCCCGATTCAAGTGTCCTCATTTGTCCTTGGGGAGCATTTTAGAGGAGACTATAGTGCATCATTATAAACAAAAGATGACTCTGTGACCTCCTGTAACTCAAGAGATAGCAATCTGATTTGAAAGATAGCAAAAGACACAGCCCAAGCATTCTTGAGAGAGGAGAATGAAAGACATAAAATGGAAAGAAAAGACCAAAGAGCCAGGGTGAGAACATAAAGGGGCCTTAGAGGTCCCCCTTTCCTTTTACAGAAGAAACTGGGAGCAAGAGGGAATGACTTAGTCAATGCCACTGAGAAATTATTTGATCTCAAATTCTCCGATGCTAAATTCAGTGTTATTTCCTTCCCATGAAGCTCCCTCTTCTAGAACATAGATATCCACAAACTTGCTTCCCAGAAGATTTGTGAAAATCCCTCCTTCAGAGAAGTGAAAGACTATGGGGGTGGGATATTGACTGTAGCAAGTGATGCAGTTAAGTATTGGTGGGTTTACTCTTTCCCTTTCTCCCCCTTTCTTAATCTTTCACAAAAGAAGGCTCAATGTGGAGAGAAGAGGATGGAGGGTGGGAAGAGCATTATGGAAGTAAAAGTGATCTAAAACCAAAAGCCAACAACAATAGTAATAAAATAAAGCTAGAAAAGGGCAAAGCAGGAGAAAAGAAAGATTGAGCAAAGGGGGAGAGGGAGACACAAGTGCTTAACCTTGAATTGTGAAAGAGTTTCTGCCTACACCTTTCTAAGAAGGATTGGCTGAGCTTGGAAGGGAACTGGGTCCCTCCCTGTTGCTTTACAGATTCCTCCACCGCCTGTGAAGGCAGCTGTGCCCTAAAGATGAAAATGATAAGAATTCAGGAAAATATGAGATAAAGCCAGACAGCTTGGAATGTCACACTCCAACTAGTAGTCCTTGGACTAACCTATAAGAAGAATGGGAAAAAAAAAAAAAAAAAAACCTTTAGATCCATGAAAGGACAAGATTCCTAGGAGGTTATGGGATATAATTGTCATTTAAGTGGGTAAATCAATAGAAATGTTATCATCAACATGGCTCTTTTCAGCAATGAGATGACTGAGGCCAGTTCCAATGATCTTGTGATGAAGAAAGCCATTTACACCCAGAGGGAGGACTGTGGGAACTGAGTGTGGATCACAACACAACATTTTCACTCTTTTTATTGTTGTTTGCTTGCATTTTGTTTTCTTTCTCATTTTTTCCCCTTTTTGATCTGGTTTTTCTTGTGCAGCAAGATCATTGTATAAATATGTATACATATATTGGATTTAACATATTTTTAACATGTTTAACATACATTGGATTACTTGCCATTTAGGGGAGGGGGAGAAAAATTAGAATACAAGGTTTTGCAAGGGTTAATGTTGAAAAATTGTCCATGCATATGTTTTGAAAATAAAAAGCTTTAATAAAAAAAAAAAAAAAAAAGGAATGCCATCATTCCCTTTTTCCCACCAAAAATCCAGAAGTTGTTTTAATCAATGCAGTCTTTACCTAGAGTACCTCCTGAGGGTATAGTGAACACTTAAATGAGATTAGTGGTATGAAGAACACTTTGGAAACCATTAAAAACCTAACCAATTAATCCATAAATATTTATTAGCATCTGCTATATGATAGGCACTGGACTAGGTGCTAGAGATATAAATTCAAAGAGTGAAAATAATCCCTACTTATACATTCCTATCAAAGTCTAATAGAGAATTTAACACACACATATATGGCATAAATATAAAGTGAATCAACATAAATATGTCCAAAGTAATTAACTCCAAGGTAGTTTGGGAGAGAGGATACTAGCAATTGTGGGGAATTAGAAAGGCTGCAATGCAGAAAATGGTGCCTGACCTGAGTCTTCAAGAAAGAGAGGGTTTCTATGAGATTGAGGCAAGAGAGAGTGATTTCCAAGACACATGGGGCAACCAATGCAAAGATAAGAAGATTAGCAATGGAGCCTCCTTATCAGGATATCATCCCCTCCTGTCTTTTCTTGTTAAGTAGTTTTAATCTTGTCCATTTAGGATTTTCCTGGCAAAGATACTAGAGTGGTTTGTCATTTTCTTCTCTGGCTCTTATAGATGGGGAAACTAAAGCAAGCCAGGTAAAGTGACTTGCCTAGGGTGACCCCACTAATAAGTGTCTGATGTTAGATTTGAACTCAAGATCCCCTGACTCAAGGGCTAGTGCTTTATCCGCTGTACTACTTACCTCTCCTTATACCCATATCATTACAATAGCTTCCTGGATGGTCCTCCTGCCTCAAGTCTCTTTCCCATTATACTCCTCTCACTTGCCACAGTCTAATCATGTCACCTCCTTGTCACAACCAGGGGTTCCCTATTACATCCAGGATAAAATATTAATACTCTATCTTTTAAAGCTTTTTATAACCTGACCTCTTTCTACCTTTTCTAGGATTCTTACTCTTTACTTGCCTCCATCAATGCTAAAATCCAGTCACACTGATCCCCCCACTTCTCCTTGAGCAAGTCACTCAATATTCCTACTCCATGTCTTTTTTTTTAAACACAGACTTTCTATTCTCTCCTTCCTCCCACCTTCACACTCAATGAGAAGTCAAGAAAAAACAAAACCTGTTATAAATATGAAAAGTAATTTTTAAAAAAAGGCATTTCTTCAATAGCCATGTTCCAGAAAGAAAGAGATATAAAGAGAGAGAAGGAGAGAGGGGGAAGAAAAGGAGGGAGAGAAAAAGGGAGGGAAGGAGAAAGTGAAAGAAAAGGGAAGGAGGGAGAAAGAAAGAAAGGAAGGAAGGAAGGAAGAAACAATCTTTACAATAAGTGAGTGTCTCTGATTCTCATTTCTCAAATATATAGAAAACTAAGTCAAATTTATAAGAATATAAACCATTCTCCAATTGATTAAAGGTCAAAGGATATGAATAAGAAATTTTCAAAGGAAGAAATCAAAGCTATCTATAGTCCCATGAAGACATACTCTAAATCACTGTTGATCAGAGATATGCAAATTTTAAAACAACTGAGATATCATCTATCAGATTGGCTAATATGACAAAAAAGGAAAATGACAAATGTTGGAGAGGATTTGGAAAAATGGGACACCAATGAATTGTTGATGGAGTTGTGAACTGATCCAATTGTGGAGAGCAATTTGGTAGTATGTCCAAAGGGCAACCAAACTGTACATACCTTTAGATCCATTAATATCACTACTAGGTCTTTATCCCAAAGAGATTTTTTTAAAAAAGGAAAAAGGACTTGCACATTAAAAAATATTTATAGCATCCCTTTTGTGATAGCAAAACATTGAGAATTGAGCGACTGGTCATCAATTGAGAAATAACTGAACAAGTTGTGATAGATGAAAGAAATTAAATAATATTGTGCAATAAGAAATTATGAGCAGGGAGATTTCAGAAAAACCCGGAAAGGGTTGAGTAAACTGATGCAAAACCAGAAAACTTTGCGCACAATATCAGTAATATTATATGATGACCAACTATGAATGTTACCTCGTTTCAGCAGCACAATGATCCCAGACAAGTACAAAGGACCCATTAGGCAAAATGCTATCCACATCCTGATAAAGAATTTATGGTTTCTGAATGCAGATCAAAGCATATTTTTCCCATTTTATTTTTTGTGATTTTTTTTCCCTTTTTATTTGTTTCTTCTTTTACAACTGTGATTAATGCATATACTTTATTAATAACATGGTTTACATAATTGCACATATATAATCTATATCAAATTGCCCAAAATTTTAGGGAAAAGAGAGAGGAGGGAGGGAAAGAGAAAAATCTGCAACTCAAAATCTTATAAAAATGAACGCTAAAAATTGTCTTGACATATAATTGGGAAAAAATAAAATACTATTAAAATAAATTAAAATTAAATTTTAAAAAAGGAAAAAAGGAAGGAAGAAAATTAAAACAAAAGGGAGAAGGAAGAAAGGAAGGAAGTAAAGAAAGAAGAATTAAAATATGCCTTAATCTACACTATGAATTCATTACTTCTCTCTTTGGAGGTAGACAGAACATTTCATTGAGTCCTTTGAAATTGTGATTGGTCATTATATAAATAAAAGTCACCACGCTTTTTGGAGGTATCTTAACGATATTGCTACTATCAAGTAAATTTTGCCTCCATTTGTATAGGTCTTCCTAGGTTTTTCTGAAGTCATTCCCTTCATCATTTCTTATAGTATAAAAGTATTCTATCACATTCATATGCCACAACTTATTTTACTTATTTTCCAGTTGATAAGCATCCTCTCACTTTCTGATTCTTTGCAACCACAGATTTTTGCACACATGGATCCTTTTCCCCATGCTTTGATCTCCTTGGGGTATGACTTGATGGTGGTATTACTTTTTGACTTAATGCCTTTTCATTGACTATTTCTCATGCCTGGAAAGCTCTTTACCCATCTCTTGATTCCCCTGGCTTCTTGCAAGACTCAGCTCAAATTCCACTTTTTGCAAGGGTCCTTTCTCAGTTCCCCTCAATGTTTTTGTCTCTGAGACTTATTTCCAATTCATTGTATATATCTTGCATATACACATAGTCTTCCCATTTAGAAAGTGAGCTCATTAACAGCATACCTTTTTGTGTATCTTCAGTGCTTAGCACTGGAAAATATTTAATACTTATGGACTTCATTTGAAGAGAGAAGACCAGTTTAGCTAGAGCACAAAGTGAGGATAAGGAATAATGTCCAATCTGGTTGGAAAGATATATTGGGGCCATATTTCAAAGGACTTTAAAAGTTGAAAAGAGGGTTTTGTGTCATAGCCTAAAAACGATAGAAAATCACTGGAGTTGATTGGTCAGATCTGCATTTAAGGAAAATGACTTTGGCTACACTATGTAGGTTAGACTGGAGTGGGGAGACACTGTTGAGAGGCTATTACAATAATTTAGGAAAGAGGGGATGAGGGTTTGGATTAGGATGATAGCTATATGAGGGAGATAAGAGAGATGTTATAGTGTTGAGATAAGAGAAATGTAAGGGTTGAGAGAGATGAAGTGAGCATGGTGTATAGGTTATGAATCAAGAGACTGGAAGAATATAGGGAGGACTTAGAAAAGAAAAATAACGAGCTCGGTTTGGGGATATTCTGAGTTTGGAATTTCTCTAGCACATCCAGTTTGAAATGTCCAATAGATAATTGGTAATGAAAGGTTGAAGCTCAGGGGAAAGACTGATAATGAATATATAGATCTGGGAGTCTTCAGCTTAAAAATGAAAATTAAACCCATGGGAACTGCAAAAATTGAAGAGAGAGAAAAAGACAGAGACAAACAGACAGAATGAAGAAAGAGAGCTTGTGACAGAATCTTGGAGAATCCTTAGAGTTGATGGGCATTAATGGACCAGCAAAAGTGACTGAAAAAGTATATTAAGGAAGAAAACTAGGAAAGAGTGACATGAAAACCCATAGAGGAGAAAGGAGGAGAGGGTGGTCAACGAAATAAAGTCCAACAAAGGTCAAAAAAGGACGAGGATTGAGAAAAGAATACCAAATTTAGCAAATGTAAGGGGTTATTATCGTTTCCATTCTGATGATTACCCCCCAAACACACTTCCACAAGAAAACTGCTAAATTTAGACTCAAGAAGTTTGGGAAAGCATGGTGTAGTGGACAACAAGCTGACCTTGAAGTCAGGATGACCTGGATTCAAGTTTTTCCTTTCATCAGCATGCTGACTCACTAGACTTTCTCTATTAGGCCATAGAAAACTTTTCACCATGGATGCTCTATCTACCCTCTGAATTTTATCCCTTGGAAGTACCCTCCATACCTGGAATTAGGAATTCAGAATTAGCATTCTCTACCCAAAGTCTCTCAGATTTGATAGACGTTGTTTCTATCTTCACAACAAGATTTGATGACTGATTAGATGTGGGGTGAAAAGTCAATGAGAAGTCAAAGATAATTTTAAGGTTAAAAAAAAATTTTTTTTTTTTGCTTTTTTGCTGAGGCAATTGGGGTTAAGTGACTTGCCCAGGGTCACACAGCTAGGGTATGTTAAGTGTCTGAGACCAGATTTGAACTCAGGCCCTCCTGACTTCAGGGCTGGTGCTCTATCCACTGCGCCACCTAGCTGCCCAAGGTTAAAAATTTTTAAAGAAAAACAATAGGGGCAGTAGCTAGTGGTATAGTAAATAGAGCACCAGCCCTGAAGTCAAGAGGACCTGAGTTCAAATCTGACCTCAGACACTTAACACTTAACTGTGAGATCCTGGGCAAGTCACTTAACCCCAATTACCTCAAAAAAAGGAAAGTAAAGCAATTTATCAGAAATATGGAAAATTGGTATAGGGATGCATTTGGGGAGAATTCACTTCATCCCAGAATTGAAACTCAGATTTGCAGAATCCAAATGTTGATGGTAGAAGGCTATTCTACTGTGGGCTCATTTTCCACCTCATCTCTCTGCTACCCATTAATTTTCCAATTATTTTCCCCTATTGTATAACCACAGATGGCATCTTAATTCCCAGAAACCTTCACAGAGATGGGTGCCTCTCTCAAAAGGAAGAACGAAGCGAGGTTGTGTGGATGGCCCAGCTTAGATTCATCTCCATGACTGGAAAAACGACTCAGGCTTGTCCAATCAAGGGTGAGTCAGGGGTGTCATCTTCCTATACAAGGGATAGCACATTCCTAAGAGATGACACCTTAAATCTAAGCCTGACCCATTGAATTCAGGGAAGAAAATCAGAGAAAGTCCAATTAAGCTTCAATACTGTTGCCCCTGCAGGGCTCTGTTACCCACAGTACTGAGAATCTCACTGTAATGATGGGATTAAAGTCTCAGAGCTCCTTACTATAAAAATAAGTTTATGGGAATTAGAGCTAGAAGGAACTTTTCTTTTTAAAGACAGGGTCTCTCTGTTTCACCTACATTGTAAATACAGGAATTGCATTTAGGCCCAGTCCTGCTCAGACTGACACAGGAGCTTTGACCTGCTCTGTTTCCAACCTTGGCTGGTTCTCCCTTCCTTTGGCAATCTTATTCCTTTTCCTTTTTTCTTTTGGCAACCCTATAGCCCACCCCATGACAAAGCATGTTACCCACATCCTGAGAGAGAGGTCACAAAAAGTCACTGTTTTGTGCACAAAACTCTTTTCTGTTACTCTGTGGAAATTCTCATTTTGTTTGGTTTTGGCTAAGATGGATTTTTTAAATTAAATTTTTCAAAAAGAACTTAGGGTCACGTCCATGCATAAGATATCCAACACAGGAAGGATTTCGTGATGCTTCTTAAAATTGTTTTGTTTCAACATCAGATTTTTCTCTGCCTTTGTTCATTTCAATTTAATTCAACAAGTGCTGATTAAGCATCTCTTTTGTAGCCCAGGCCTGACTCAGGCTAGTGTGATAGTTTAGTTTTGAGACTGGAAAGAAATGAGACGCTTGTAAACTAACAGTTGACCATAGGAAGATTACTATTTAGTCATAACATGGGAAAAATACTCAGCAAGCATGCAGCACTGGTTCTGACAGATACAAGCCCCCTTTGCCTCCATGATGACACATGTCTAATCTGCAAGGGTGTAGTAAATCCTGAAGTAGGGAGACATTTGCCAATAAATAAATGGATGGATGGATGGATGATTTTTTTTTTAAATAAAGCTATGTGCAAAAGCATTGTGTTGAGCTTTGAGGATAGAATAGAAAACTGGAGATAGTTACTGGTCTCAAGGAGCTAATATTCTAATGGGGGAGATAAGGCATATAGGAGGACTCAGCTACAACTCATGATGCAGGCTGAGTGTCCAGGCTGAGGGGCACTGACTCTACATATACCAGCCTCTTTTATACCCTAAGTGACCCAGAAGCTGGGTCACTAGCTGACAAAGCCTTCCACCCCTGAGCCAATCAAGTCCTGGGGAATGGCTTTGAGGAGAAAAAATTAGCCCTCCCTAACCCACATGGCAGAGATCCTGGTAAATATTACTCCTACCACAACCTCTTATGTTCCGAGCAGAGAACTAGGGGCCATGAGAAGGTATCAAAACAACCTCAGGCAGTGCTCTTCACAAGACCAGGGCATATCAGAGAACATAGCCCCCTTTATTCTAGTGCTTCATAGTTAATAAAGCACTTTCTTCATAGCAACAGCATAAGAAAGGTAATGAAAATATGATTATGACCATTTTAAAGAGCAGAAAACTGAGTCTGGGAGAAGAGAGAAATAGGCCTTCAGGAAGTATTATTGAGGTGCTTTAACTCTGATTTGTGGTCTTTAAGATGGAGCTATCAGACAAAGTAATCTGGATAGTTCTTCCTTTTTATCACTTAATTTAAAAAAAATTTTTTTTAGCTTTCAATATGATTTTTGTAAGATTCTGAACTCCAAATTTCCTTTTTTCCCTGCCTCTTTTTCTTACCAAGACCTTCCCCAAGACCACAAACAATCTCATATAGGTTATACACACACAATCATTTTAAACATATTTCCATATTAGTCATGTTGTTTCACTCAAATTTTGCCAGTTTCTCGTTTCTCTCTCACTGGTCCATAGTAAGGACTCAAGTATAATTTCTTGAAAGTATATTGCTTAAGTTATAGACATGCAATCTTAAAATCATAGAATGTAAGAGCAGGAAGGAATCTTAGATTTTTAGAGTTAAAAGGAACCTTAGAAGTAGAAAATGCCCTCTAGGAGCCTGTAGATATTCTCATACTGGGCCTCCTCTCTGTATTTATCTACAGTGCACCAACTTTCCCCTCCTTGCTTTGCTTTTCGGACTTAAGATTCTAATACCATATCTCTACTGCATCAGTGCCAGGTTGTTTCCCACTCAGGAACATTCATCAGCCCCTGCAACCCTCTCACCCAGGAATTGTCTGCTTCAGTGCCAGCCCCTTTCTCCCCTTAGTGAGTCCCTCCAGGGGTTTTTGTGCCCACACCAGCCATCCTTCATTCCCCTCCCCACTTAGGGACTTTTCAGACTGTAATACCACTGACTTTTAAGACTTTGACACCATAACCTCAGGGAATACTTTCCCCTCTCACTTTTCAGTCCCTTTTTGCTTGTACTCTTATCCCTTGGAGGGTAAGCATCTTGAGAGCAGGAGCTATGTTTCTAATTTTTTTCTTTTTGTATTCATATCTCCAGTACTTAGAACAATGCCATACACATACTAAGTACTTAGTTAATGCTTGTTGTAACCCAGGAATCCAGAGGATATAGAGAAATACAACTCCAGACTGCTTTCAAGGAGTTAATAATTTGATTGGGAAGAGGAGCTACAAATATTGTTTTTCAAATAGCAATCCTAGAAAACCAAAGAAAACACAATTTTGTGCATAGGTGCTCAGGATTAATAGATCAGGAACTCTATATAAGGGGTCACACAGCTTCCAAGCAACACAAAGTGCAGTAAGGGAGGTAAAAATTGAGCATGTTTTTTGCCAGTAGCATTGTAAAGGAAAATAACTTTGAAAGACTGAAAAACTTTTGAGCAATACAATGTTACTCATCAACATCACTTCCAGAGAGGTAATGATGATCTATGCTATCTACTTTTTGCCAAAGAAGTAATCAATTGAAGATACAGAATAAAAAAGACATTTCTGTACGTCACTAAGAAGGGAATTTGTTTTGCTTGACTAAGCATATCTATTAAAAAAAAAGAGAGAGTTTTCTTTTTCTCATTAAATTTGGGGAAAAGGTCATAAAAGAGGGAAAAGAAGAGAATCTATTGGTTTGGAAGGAAAAGACAAACAAGAAAAGAGAATCTTTTTTTTCAAATGCACAGAAAAGAACAGAAGGAAGACAAGAAAGAAACACAGACAAGCAGGCCAGATCTGAAAGTTACAGGTTTAATTTATTAAATCCTTAAAACAAGCCACACATAATAGAAACTTGCAGTTTCAGATATAATCTTTCTTTTTCTGTTCTTAATATTTTCCAAAAACAGATTTCAAAATGAATGTTAAAATATTTTTATGTATTACTGAGAAAAAATAAATTATGATTTTAAAAATAATAAAAGATATGTTTCAGCACTTTGCAGAGCCCCCCTCTCTTTCCTTTTATCCTCTCTCACATACAAAGCCAAGATTCAAGGACAGGGATTACCTTCTGTCTCTGTAGCATTGCCAGAAAATGGGTGGATTTTCCAGGACACACCCTCCAGAGTTGGCTCTCCAGGGCCTTCCCCTCCTTAGCATTTGCAAAAGAGAAATCTAAATAGCACACCAAATTGAGTTTAACTAATTTATCAGATCTGGACTAGTTCAGACTCAGTATTCACACCCTGGCCTGCCCTAACTAACCCAGCTAACACAAGAATCGTACTTGTCTATCCTGCTGTAGAGTGGTATTAGTCCCACTATGCTCTGGAGCTGAAAGGGGAACTAGATTTTTGATCTTGCCTACAAGATGCTTCCAATCAAAGTTTTCATATCTTTTCTCTCTCTAGTTCATTGTAGGGGCTCATACAATTTCTTGAATTGTTCTATGTACGTTATAAACCTAACAGTCATAAAACCATAGAATGTAAGCCTTAGAAGAAGTCCTTGGAATATAAAATATTAGAGCTAAAATGGTTGCTAGAAATAGAATGTACCATATAATTTTAACTAAGAGGGAACCTTACAACAAAAATGATATAGAAGTACCTTTAGAATGGGAATGTTTGCTAAGTGAAATGAGCAGAACCAGATCATTGTACATGGCAACATCAATATTATACAATGATCAATTCTAATGAACATGACTCTTTCCAACAATGAGATGATTGATGCCAGTTCCAATGATCTTGTGATGAATACAGCCATCTATACCCAGAGAGAGAGGACTGTGGGAACTAAGTGTGGATCACAACATAGCATTTTCATTTCTTTTGTTGTTATTTGCTTGCATTTTGTTTTCTTATTCATTTTCTTTCCTTTTTGATCTGATTTTTCTTGTGCAGCAAGAGAATTGTATAAATGTTTACATACATTGCATTTAACATATATTTTAACATGTATAACATATATTGAATTGCTTGCCATCTAGGGGAAGGAGTAAGGGAAAGGAGGGGAAAATTTGGACACAAAGCTATGCAAGGGTCAATGTTGAAAAATTATTCATGAATATACTTTGAAAATAAAAAGTTTTCATAAAAAAAAAGAATGGGACTCTTAGGGAATTTGGAATTTCAATATTAGAGCTAGGAGAGACCCAAAGATATAGATCAAAGAATGCCAGAGCTTCTTAGAAGGACGGGTACTGGCAATTCTCTCTTGCATTGTAACAACTCTCAAGAATGCCCCCTTCCTCATCTGACACTGCCATTGCCTTGCTGTAAGCCTTCATCTGACCTAAAGTCTCTCCCCACTCTAGTCCATCCTCTTCTTAGTCATCACATTGATGCTCCTAAAACACAAGTCTAACCATAGCACCCTTTTATTCGAAAAACTCCAGTGGCTCCCAGTCAATTCCAGGATCAAATACAAAACCTCTGTTTGGTTTTAAAGTCTTTCATAACCTGGATCCAATGACAATGGTCTTGCTTTCCTTCCCACAAAACACTCCACCTCCTGATGAGAAAGCAGTTTTACTGGCTCCCCCCTACCTCCAACCCTCCAGTGTGGAATTCTTTCCCATCCCATCTTCACTTTCTAGCTTCCAAGCAACCTTCAAATCTCCCCTTAAACACTGCCTTCTAGTAGAAACCTTTCCTGATCCTCTGATTGCTAGTACCTCCTTTCAGTAGCTTATCTCTAATGTATCCTGTATATATATTATTCTTAGATAGTAATCTGTATAGTTTTCCCCAATAGACTGTGAGCTCCTAAAGAAATGTCTTTCTTGACCCCAATTTTTGGGATAAAAACTCACTATTTGACAAAAACTGCTGGGATAATTGGAAACTAGTATGGAAGAAATTAGGCATTGACCCACACCTAACACCATATACCAAGATAAGGTCAAAATGGATTCATGATCTAGGCATAAAGAATGATATTATAAACAAATTAGAACAATGTAGGATGGTTTACCTCTCAGACCTGTGGAGGGGGAAGGAATTTGTGACCAAAGAAGAACTAGAGGTCATCATTAATCACAAAATAGATAAGTTTGACTATATCAAGTTAAAAAGTTTTTCTACAAACAAAATGAATGCAGACAAGATTAGAAGGGTAGCAGTAAACTGGGAAAATATTTTTACATCCAAAGGTTCTGATAAAGGCCTCATTTCTAAAATATATAGAGAATTGACTCAAATATATAAGAATTCAAGCCATTCTCCAATTGATAAATGGTCAAAAGATATGAACAGACAATTTTCAGACGAAGAAATTGAAACTATTTCTGGTCACATGAAAAGGTGCTCCAAGTCACTATTGATCAGAAAAATGCAAATTAAGACAACTCTGAGATACCACTACACACCTGTCAGATTGGCTAAAATGACAGGAAATGATAATGATAACTGTTGGAGGGGATGTGGGAAAACTGGGACACTGATATATTGTTGGTGGAACTGTGAATGGATCCAACCATTCTGGAGAGCAATTTGGAGCTATGCTCAAAAAGTTATCAAACTGTGCATACCCTTTGACCCAGCAGTCTTTCTACTGGGCCTATATCCCAAAGAGATTTTAAAGGAGGGAAAGGGACCCACATGTGCAAAAATGTTTGTGGCAGCCCTTTTTGTAATGGCAAGAAACTGGAAATTGAAAGGATGCCCATCAATTGGAGAATGGCTGAATAAATTATGGTATATGAATGTTATGGAATATTATTGTTCTGTAAGAAATGACCAACAGGAGGATTTCAGAGAGGCCTGGAGAGACTTGCATGAACTGATGCTGAGTGAAATCAGCAGAACCAGGAGAACATTATACACAGCAACAAGACTATACGATAATCAATTTCGATGGCCATGGTTCTCTTCAACAATGATGTGATTCAAACCAGTTGTTCAGCGATGAAGATAGTCATATACATCCAGAGAGAGGCCTGTGGGAACTGAGAGTGAACCACAATACAGCATTTTAACGCTTTCTGTGAATATTTCCATGCATTTTGTTTTCCTTCTTAGGTTGTTTTTTCTTCTTCTCTTTCTAGATCTGGTGTTTCTTGTGCAGTAAGATAACTGTATAGATATGTATACATGTATTGTATTTGTCATATAATTTATCCTATTTAGCATGTATTAGATTACCTGTCATCTAGGGGTGGGGGTGGGGGGAAGGAGGGGAAAAGCTTTGGAAAAAAAAAGTTTTTACAAAGGTCAATGTTGAAAAAAAAAAAAGAACATATTCAAGTCTCATGGTATATTCCTTCAATGGATTCTTCCAAAATCTTTTCCTTGATAACCTTATTGCTTATTTCATATTTATCCCTCCTGGTGCCTATTTTACCTCTTCATTTTGTCTGTTACCTCTTCTCTTAAATAAATATCCCTTTTTGCAAAGAGAATAGTCACTATAACCACATGTCCCATGTGTATTTAAAACTAGGAATTACTACCCTGATCTCATCACTAGGGTTCAACAAAGCTCACCCTTCACCTGTAATTTTGTTTTTTTCCTATCTATCTTCTCATACTAACATGTTTTGTACTTCCCTTCTTCCTTCCATTTTCTATTAATGAGGACATAGTAGAAATCAATATATTCATCTAAAAATGTATTGAGGGACAGCTAGGTGGCATAGTAGATAGAGCACTAGCCCTAAAGTCAGGAGGACCTGAGTTCAAATGGGATCTCAGACACTTAACACTTCCTAGCTGTGTGACCCTGGGCAAGTCACTTAACCCCAATTACCCTCAAAAAATTATGATAATAATAATAATTATATATATATACATATATATATGTATATATATATATATATATATTAAGTACCTGCTATGTGTCTTGCCCAATGTTAAACAGAGAATGCTTATTTAGGATAGTCTCTGCTCCCAAGTCCTAATGGTATAGCATTTAATTGTTCTCTATTTCCCATGTGCTAATCTTGTTGCCCCAAATATTGTTAGAGTTTATAAAGCAAAAGACTGATGTAGGCCAAAGCAGCCAAGGAAGTTTTCACCAAGATGGGGCCTTAAGTGGGCCCTAAAAAGGAGAATGGGTACAATTTAAATTGGTCAAGAAGAGAAGAAAAAAAGAATTGTGCAAGTTCAGGTATGGGAAGCCATGATACATTCCATCATTAGCCAGATGATAGGGGGCAATGTGATAGTGAGGAAAGACTGTTGAACTAGGATCAGTATGCCTAAATCCAAATCCAGTTAGTTTTAACAACATTTTACTATATAACCATGGGCAAGATATCTTCCTTGCTCATTCTCAGTTTCCTCAGTTGTAGAACAGAGATAATAATATATGTACTATTTCTCTCACAGTAAATTTATGAGAAAAGCACCGCAGAAATACATAATGGTAGATTTTCTCTCACCCATCACCTTTCCTTGGAGTTTTCCCCATTAGCCTTTTGTTCTCTTTTTTGCAAAGCCCAAATTATGTGTCCATACCAGGCTTAGAATCTCAGGACCAGGCTATTTTCATGACAATTCCCAGTAACTGAAACCCTTATAAGTGGGGATTTTGCATCCTCTTCCCACCCCTCACCCACAGGACCAGCTCCTGTGCTGGACAATGCTAGAAGGCCCATTCACAGTCCGGAAGGAATCCAAGTGTTTCCCTGGGGCTAAGTTTATGCTTAATTCTTTGTGGTCATTGAACTGAAACCACTTCCCCAGAACACATCTTTCCCGCCTACTAAAGAAAAGATGAAGGATATAAAAAATGACAGAGACATTTGGTCTTTATCATCCTCTTCATCACCAAATAACATCTTAAAAGAAATCCATCCTTTGAATTCTGTATTAAAGCTATTTAAATCTCAGTCCCCTTTTTGGTTGATCATCTTATATTTTAAACGCAAAACAGCACAACCCCATTTGTGCTATTTGCTGCTTGTGTAACTTTGAGCAACTCAAGTGAATCCAAGAAACACTTAGGAACCTACTATGTGCCAAGCATTTGCTAGGGATACAAAGAGAAAAAAAATCAAAGACCTGTCTTCAAAAGTTTCCATTTCATTGGGAGGATTTGACTTGAACACAGATAAGTAAATACAATGTAATATGAACAGGAAAAAAACAACACTAAAAATGGAGGGGAAGGATCGAGGACCAGGAAAGACTTCACATGAGTTGAGAATTGAAGGAAACTAAAGTTGTTGAGAAAGATGTGAATTTCAAACATGGGGATGAGGGTGAGTAGCCAGTGCAAAGATTTAGAGGCTCCAGATAGTGTGTTATATCAGGAAATAGTCACTTTAGCTGGAACTTAAGAATATGAAGAGGAGGGCATGAAACAAGGCTGAAAGATGATTAAAAGCCAGAATGTCAAGTTTTAAATGCCAGATGGAAAAACTTTTACTTGATCCTAGAGGCAACAAGGGCCAAGAAAAGATTTTTAAGGCAGGGAAATGGCATGATCAGATCTATGCCCTGGAAACAATGGAGAAACTGGAAAATAGTGAGGTTATTGTGATAACAGGAAAAAGATGGGGATGTAATGGGGGTGAGAATAGTAGGGGAAGAGAAGCTGAGATAGAACAGGGTCTTGTGAATGGAGAAAAGAGAGTGAATGTAAAGGATATTATTAACTGATGAAATAAATGGCCTAAGAGAAAAGGAAGAATTAGGAATAGTTCAAACTCTCAATTAAAATACAAGGGTTTGAAGGAAGGTCATATGAAAGGTGAAAACAGTGAGTTGTGTTTTAGATATGTTGAGTTTAAGATATCAGTGATACATCCTCTTGCAGACATCCAGCAGGCAACTGGTAATATAGGGAGTTTGACAGACATAACTAATGACTTCCAAATCTGCAAATTTGGATTTAGTAATGACTACTAATAACTTCCAGATCTGAAGATCTCATCTTAATCATAAGTGATCCAATGAGAATGAGTTTATCAAAGGATTGTAGAGAAGCAATATGGTGTAGTAAAGAGAATGGTGGTCTTGGAATCAGAAAGCTTGTTTCCTTATCTTTAATATTAGGTGGTTAGACTCACTGATCCTATGAAAAGAGTAGAAGTCCTAGGACAGAGGCTTAAGGCAGTAGTGTAGACAGGGAGTGAATGATCCAGCAAAGGTGACAAGTAAAGCAGGTCTCAGTTTTCACTTCCATAAAATGGGAAGGCTGGACTAGAAGATCTTTGAAAGACATTTCCAGTTCTAAATCCCTTGATTCTTGGCCTTAGTAGTCATTAAAAAGAGATTGTTCTGCCAAGCTCATCCCAGGAAAACTAAGCACCATTAAAAAAGTGTTAAATCATAAATACTTTTGAAAAAAGCCCAGGTTTTAAATCAAAGTCATTCTAGAAGTGTGTACCAAACTGCATCAATTTTGGTCTTGTAAAAGATTATGTAAGTTTTAAGGGTTTTATGTAAGACAATGGCTTCCAGCCATATCAGCTCGGGTACAGAGCTTGTCAGATTTCAGAAAAGAGAAGGAGAAAGGAAAGAAAGGGGGAATTTAATTCAGTAAACATTTATTAAGCACCGACTATTTCTGCTATGCTAAGTATTGGGGATACAATTAGAGGCAAAAGGAAGTTCCTATTCTTATAGAACTTAAAATCTAATAGGAGGAAGAACATGAAAATAAACATATACAAAGCAAACTACATACAAGACAAAGAGGAAATAATTAACCGAAGGAAGGCACTGGGATTACGGACTTGAGAAAAGTTTTTGTGAGGTGGAATTTTAGTTGGAATTTAAAAGAAATCAGGGAATTCAGTAGTTGGACAGAGGAGAGAGAGGATTCCAGGAATAAGAAAGATGCCTAGAACTGAGGTTTGGAGAATCTTATTCATGGAATCCCAAGGGAGGGAAGGAAGAAAGGAAGGGAAGACAGAGAGTCAGGAACTTGAGAGGAAGCAAGAAGGAAAGACGGAGCATTCTTCTAAGGAAAGTGCAGGTGCTACAAGATGGTGTGACAGAAGTCATGGGGTGGAAAGAGCCTTCAGTTTGACATTGGAATAGCATGCTTTGAATTTCAGCTGCTACTTTACAATCTGTGTGACTAAGGCACTTTCTCCTCAAAAGCTCAAATTTCTCCTCTGTACTACTAAGAGACTGGACTCAATGATCTCAGTTCCCTCTCTGCCAGATCTCCTATCATACAATTCTACTGACCCTCTCACCATCCACTTCAACCATTAGTACCAGGGAGGCAAGAAGAAAGCTTTGGAGCCAGTAGGTAAGGGATAAAAAGGACACCATCACTAGCCCCATCAGAAGGAATTTCTGAATCATGGAGTATTCAGAAAGATTATGTAAAGTAGTTAGAAAAGCATTGAACTTGGAGTCAGAAGGTCTGACCTCATCCCTGCCAAGTTACATTGGGCTTAATAAAGACTGACATTCATACAGTGCTTTGGAAAGTTTGAAAAGCATTCCACAAGTGAATATCATCTCACTTGAGCATCTCCACAACCCTAGGAGAAAGGTCCTAGAACTATTCTTGTCCTCATTTTACAGATGAGGAAACTGAAACTAGGAGAGACTAAGTGGTCGGTACACAGTCACACAACTGGTGTCACAGTCAGGACCCAAAGCTAGGTCTTCCTGGATTCAAGTCCAACACTCTATCAACTATGTTATGCTGTGCTATACTATTCGATGTTGTGCTATGCTGCTCCTTCTCAGGAAAGTTCCCCAGGCTTTATGGTGCTCATTATTGTACTACCCATCTCAGAGTTGATTTTGAGGAAAGTATTCTCTAAACTGGAAAATGATATAGAAATACAAGTTAGTACTCTTAAAAGATCAATTCCAACACCATTATTTTAAGTAAGAAGTAAATTATTAAATGTCATTGAGAGAAAAGGGCATCTTTTTATCCAGTGGAACACCTCCAAGAATGAAAAAATTTGTTAACAAATGGAAAAAGCCTTAATATATGGATGTCTGTTGTCCCTTTAAACTCCAGCAGCTTCTTCTTTTTTAATAATAGCTTTTTATTTTCAAAACAAATGCAGGGGCAGCTAGATGGCGCAGTGGATAGAGCACCAGCCTTGAAGTCAAGAAGACGAGTTCATATCTGGTCTCAGACACTTAACATTCCCTAGCTGTGTGACCCTGGGTAAATCACTTAACCTCAATTGCCTCAGCAAAAAGCAAAACAAAAAAACAAAAACAAATGCAAAACCCTGTGTTGCAAATTTTTCTCCCTTCCCACCACCCCCTTTTTCTAGCCAGCAAGTAATCCAATATAGGTTAAACATGTACAATTCTTCTATACATATTTCCACAATTATACTGTTGCACAACAAAAATCAGATCAAAAAGGAAAAAAGTGAGAAAGGAAAAAAATACAAGCAAACAATAATTTTAAAAAAGGTGAAAATACTATGTTGTGATCCTCCTTCAGTCGCCTGTAGGTGCAGATGGCTCTCTCTATCACAAGTCTATTGGAATTGGACTGAATCACCTTATTGTTGAAAAGAGACCTTCCCATCAGACTTGATCATCACATAATCATGATGTTGCTGTGTACAATGTTCACCTAGTTCTATTCAATTCAGTTTGTATCTGTTCATGTAAGTCTTTCTAGGCTTTTCTGAAATCAACCTGCTCATCATTTCTTATAAAACTATCATATTCCAGTACATTCATGTACCATAACTTTTTCAGCCATTCCCCAAGTGAGGGGCATCAACACAATTTGATCTAATTTTTCTTGTGCAGCAGTATAATTGTGGAAAAAAATTAAAAAATAAAAAGACTCTCCATGTCTTGGCTATGTTCATTTTTTCTAGCTATTCTCATCCTTGAAACACTCTCCTCCTATCTTTCAACAGGCTATTTTGCCTTGCTCTAAGTTCCAACAAAAATTTCACCTTCTATACTCTTAATTCTAGTGCCTTCCCCTCACTGACTATTTCCTATTTATCCTATAGATAGCTTGTTTGTACTTACTGGTTTATAGGTTGTTTCCACATTAGATTGGGAGCTCTTTGAGGACAGGGAGGGCATTTTGCTTTTCTTTGTGGTTTCAGCACTTAGTGCAGTGTTGGCAGATAATAGGCACAGAATAAATTTTGTTCATTGCCTGAATGATCACATGCAGCTAACTCTCAAAGGGAGTTTTTAATAGCAATAAAAGATCAATATTACTTCTTATTTGTCTAGCCTCAGTCATTATATACTTTGGGCATATATATACCTTGGTCATTTGCAAAACTATTGAGATACACAGGAATCTCAATGGATCTCTTCCCGTAAATGTCAGACCCCATCAACATTTATCTATCAGGATGGATGAAACCATTAAAAATGGGCTCAGTCCAATGAGAAGTTGCAAAATAAATGTGATCCTATCTTCAAATAAACTCTGACCTCTGGAGGGATAAATTCAGTGTTTAGGACCATAAAACCATGGATTTGGGATGAAGGGGCCTGAATTCAAATCTTAACACTATGACTTTAAAATTGTATAATAATTAATATAGCCCAAAAGGCATTCCCACCCCCACCCAGGTGAAACAGTGCTATACTGGGAACACAAATACAAAATTAAAAGTAGTTCTCTTGAAGAATTATACAAACTGATAAATTTAAAGAGTAAAGAAAAGCAATATAAACAATGTCAACAGAAATAATAGCAAGTACTATTACAATAACAACAAACCTGGATTATTGTGTAATTATAGTGATCACATTTGGCTCCAGAGACTTTATACCAAGAATTCCTCCCTCTGCTACTTTGTAGAAGTATAGAATGATGGTTATGCAATAATGTATTCCCACCATAGACTGATTGGTTTTGCAGACCCATTTCATTTGTTTTTCCTCTTTCTTTATTCTTTATTACAAATAATGGTTCAATGGGAAGAAAAGGGAGAGATGTATTTGGAAATGAAGGTAACATAAAAAATAAAAAAAAAATTTTAATAAATCTAAGATTAAGAACAAGTCCCTGCCTTTAAGGAACTTTTCCATAAAAAATAAATCTTCCCTCAAAGTCTGCCAAAAAGAACAATCTAACACTTAGAAAAGCAGTTCGCACATAGTAGGTACAGAAACTCAATTCAGTGAATATTTAATGCTATATTTGGAAAAATCAAAGCAGAAAGAAGTTTTAGCTAATCAGCCCAGAATCAGGAAAAATCCCTGCCTTAGCTGGGGCATAAGGAGGCGGCACCAGAAAGTCAAGGAGGCAGTGAGTGTGACCCAAAGGCAACTTTGAAACTTGAGAGTCCATTTGCAGCATGACCTAATTAAGCACCGTGTCTAATGTACCCATGACATCAATTAACATCAACCATACATATTTGAGGGCAAATTTTGGCCTTTGGACAAGAGAGACTTGTAAGTCCTAATCAACCCATTGGAAGATGGAAGAGACAGTGGGACTCACAAAGGCAAAGGGATATTGTGAGGCAGGACAAACGATCTATTTGGAATGCTTTTCTCCCCTTCCTCCTTTATAATCTTTGTCAAAAAAATAAACTTGTACATGGTACATTTAGTTCTGCAACACCAGCATCCAAAGAATTAAACTTTGAGGCTATTATAACTTGGTTTAATAAATGACTAGTTGTTATTTAGAGTTGTTGCATAACCTCAGGGCACCCACAGCTTCTCAGATCCCTGAAGATCTCCAAAAAGGGAATAGTATAGTTGAAAGAGCTATGGGTTAGGGTGTCCCCTTTTGTGAGGCTCAGATATACATGTTCATGTGCTCTATCAAATTGTATTCTAATACCTCATGAAAGTGTGGAGGTGTCCCTAGGCTCTCCAAGGGCACCGCAGAAGAATGGGGATTATGGTACAATTTAAGTTTCAAGTATGGGTTGTTGGGGCAGAGATGGCACAGTGGGTAGGGTGATGGCTGACTAGCACTGAAATCAGGATTTGAGTTTAAATCTGGCCTAGTTGTTTCATACTAGGCAAGTCACTATAAACTGTTTGCCTCAGTTTTCTCATCTGTAAAATGGGCTCTAAAAGGAAATGGCATAACATTCCAGTATCTTTGATAGGAAAATCTCAAATGAGGTCAGAGAGAGTCTGAAAGGAGACAAGAACAATTCGGGTATGTTGATTGGCTTGTAGGTCTTTTGTCCAAAGACCAGTCTATTTGACTAGAATGACCAGAAGGATAAGTTTGGGGTGCTTTGGCAACCAAAAACTATCTCATAAAACTTGAGTCTTTATTAGTGGAAGGAATTTCCATATGGAATAGCCATAATAATCAAATCACAACCTCTTCAAATATTCAATTATGTATGCATATACACCTCTTGAACTTATATATGGCATTCCAAAAGTGTCTAAACTAAGTCTTTTGGAACATCCTGTATTATATTCATTTACTTGGTGGGGAGAAGAATAGACTAGAGGGTTTGTACCTGAAGAACAGAGGTGTTAAATCCAAGGGCTGCAAGCTGTAGTACTTCCTACCATAGGACTAAAACAGAATAAATGCAATTAGGAAGTATTTGACAAATTAAATAAAAATACAATAAAACAGATAATATAGTTTCCTTAATCCAGAGGTGGCCTGTCTGGATCCTGTCATATGGTTTTTGTGGTCTCCATTTCTATTTGAATTTGGCAAGATTGGTAGAACTCTCAGGGTGGAAATAACTACTCAGCAACTTTCTAGTTCAGGTACATTTCATTTTATTGCACTTTGCAGATATTGCATTTTTACAAATTTAAAGTTTGTGGCAACCCCATATTCAGCAAGTCAGCACCATTTTTATAACAGCATATGCTCACATTGGTCTCTGTAATGCATTTTGATAATTTCCACAATATTTCAAAGTTTTTATTATTATATCTCTTCCAGTGATCTGTGATCTTTGAGTTACAGTAACAATTGTTTTGGGACGTCAGGAACTGCACCTTCATAAGACTGAGAATTTCATTCATAAATGTGTCTTTGATTGCTCCACTCACTTGAAGTCCCATCTCTCTTCAGGTCTTCCTGTTCCTCTAGATACAATATTGAAATTAGGCTAATAACTCTGTTCAAATGAAGTCATTAGATGCTGAGAATTTGTTATTTTATTTTAAGAAATTACCACCATCATTCCCATCTTTCAGCAAACCCAACTCTCATCAGTCAGCTGCCATCAACATCGAGATACCACCAGCTCCACCAGGAAGAAAAGAATGCTTTGTTGAAGGCTCAGGTGATGGCTAACATTTGTTAGCAATAAAGTATTTTTACTGAAAAAAATGAACATTTTTAAAAAACTATACAAAAAAAACCCCAATACTACTGCACTTAATGGACTTCAGTAAAGTAACTTTTATATGCATTTGGAAACCAAAGTTTGTGTCAATAGCTTTACTGCGATATTTTGCTTTATCACAATATTTGGGTGGTCTGGAGCTGAATCCATAATGTCTCTGATACAATCCTGTATCAGTGAGATGTCAGGGCTAAGTGAAACTCTAAAAATCTGAACTCTTCTACTTTTGGATCACATAGTATCAATGTCAATCAATAAATATATTTTAAGAATCTATTCCTAGGGAAGCATCAAATTGGGAAATCATTTTTACATTTAATGGTTTTGATAAAGGCCTCATTTCTAAAATTTATAGAGAATTGTCTCATATATATAAGAATTCAAGCCACTCTTCAATAGATAAGTGGTCAAGGGATATGAACAGACAATTTTCAGATGATGAAATTAAAACCATCTCTAGTCATATGAAAAGTTGCTCCAAATCACTATTGATCAGAGAAATACAAATTAAGACAACTCTGAGATACCACTACACACCTGTCAGATTGGCTAAAATGACAGGAAAAGATAACGACGAATGTTGGAGGGGATGTGGGAAAACTGGGACACTGATACATTGTTGGTGGAACTGTGAACAGATCCAACCATTCTGGAGAGCAACTTGGAACTATGCCCAAAAAGTTATCAAACTGTGCATACCCTTTGACCCAGCAGTGTTTCTACTGGGCCTATATCCCAAAGAGATCTTAGAGGAGGGAAAGGGCCCCACATGTGCAAGAATGTTTGTGGCAGCCCTTTTTGTGGTGGCTAGAAACTGGAAACTGAAGGGATGCCCATCAATTGGAGAGTGGCTGAATAAATTATGGTATATGAATGTTATGGAATATTATTGCTCTGTAAGAAACGACCAGCAGGACGATTTCAGAGAGGCCTGGAGAGACTTGCATGAACTGATGCTGAGTGAAACGAGCAGAACCAGGAGATCATCATACACAGCAACAACAGTATTACATGATGATCAATTCTGATGGACATGGCTCTCTGCAACAAAGAATTGTCTCAAACCAGTTCCAGTTGTTCACTGAAGAAAACCATATACACCCAGAGAGAGGGAAATGAAATATGGACCACAACATAACAATTTCATGATCTCTACTGACATTTGTTTGCATTGTGTTGCCTTTCTCTGATTCTTTTTTTTTCTTGTAGATAGGATTTTTCTTGCATAACTTCTCAAGCATTTCAACATTATTAGCATGTAGTGGACTTCCTGCCATCTAGGGGAGGGGAGGGGACTGGGGGTAAAATTTGTAATGGAAAGCTTTGTAAAGATCAATGTTGGGGAACTACCC
Source organism: Myrmecobius fasciatus (assembly GCA_023553655.1). Taxonomy (NCBI): domain Eukaryota; kingdom Metazoa; phylum Chordata; class Mammalia; order Dasyuromorphia; family Myrmecobiidae; genus Myrmecobius; species Myrmecobius fasciatus. The sequence continues at coordinate 268,998 of JAJPUD010001694.1, read as the reverse complement.
ATACATATGTTATACAAATAAAAAGCTTTAATAAAAAAAATAAAAAAATAATCTATTCCTGCTAGGTTCTGTAAAGGCAAAGAAATGTAGAAAGATACTCCCTATTTGGAGGAGTTAACAACTTAATGGGGAAGACAACATACAATTAACTATTTATAGACAAGCTATATACATATATAAATTAGAAGTGGTCAGCATAGAAAAGGCACTAGCATTAAGGAGAATGAGACAAGTTAAACGGGTGCAATTTGAAGACCAGAGCAAGGCCAGCTTTCTAGTAATTACCATACAGCATGTTATTCTTTTTTTTTAATTTTTTTAAATTTTATTTGCATAACATATGTGTGGGTAATTCTTCAACATTAACCCTTACATAGCTTTCTGTTACAAATTTTTCCCCCCAACTCCCCACCCCTCCCCTAGATGGCAGGATATCCACTACATGTTAATTATGTTAAAATATTGGCAAATCGAATATATGTATACATATTTCCAAACTTATCATTGTTGTGCAAGAAAAATCTTATCTACACAAAAGACATATCAGGGAAAGGAAACACAATGTAAGCAAACATCAATCAAGGAGTATGAGAATGTTATGTTGTGGTCCACATTTCACATACCTCTCTCTGGGTGTACATGGCTTTCTTCACTGAACAATTGGAAGTGGTTTGAAACATTTCATTGTTGAAGAGAGCCATGTCCATCAGAATTGATCGTCATATAGTATTGTTGTTGCTGTGCATAATGATCTCCTGGTTCTGCTTATTTCACTCAGCATCAGTTCATGCAAGTCTCTCCAGGCCTCTCTGAAATCATTCTGCTGGTCATTTCTTACAGAACAATAATATTCCATAATATTCATATACCATAATTTATTCAGCCATTCTCCAATTGAAGGGCATCTATTCAATTTCCAGTTTCTAGCTAATACAAAAAGGGCTGCCACAAACATTCTTGCACATGTGGGGCCCTTTCCTTCCTTTAGGATTTCTTTGGGATATAAGCCCAATAGAAATGCTGCTGGGTCAAAGGGTATGCACAGTTTGATCACTTTTTGAGCATAGCTCCAAATTGCTCTCCAGAATGGTCGGATCCATTCACAGCTCCACCAACAATGCATCAGTGTCCCAGCCCTCCCACATCCCCTCCAACATTCATCTTTATCCTTTCCTGTCATTTTAGCCAACCTGACAGGTGTGTAGTGGTACCTCAGGGTTGTCTTGATTTGCATTTCTCTGATCAATAGTGATTTGGAGCACTTTTTCATATGACTAGTTTTCATCTCATTCTCTGAAAATTGTCTGTTCATATCCTTTGACCATTTATTGATTGGAGAATGGCTTGAATTTTTATAAATATGAGACAATTCTCTATATATTTTAGAGATGAGACCTTTATCAGAACCCTTAAATGTAAAGATGATTTCCCAATTTATTGCTTCCCTCCTAATCTTGACTGCATTGGTTTTGTTTGTACAAAAACTTTTTAACTTAATATAGTCAAAGTTATCTATCTGGCTTTCAATTAAGAGTTCCAGTTCTTCTTTGGACATAAATTTATTCCATCTCCATAGGTCTGAGAGGTAAACTATATTACGTTCCTCTAATTTACTTATAGTATCACTCTTTATATCCAGATCATGAACCCATTTAGATCTTATCTTGGTATGTGGTGTTAGATGTGGGTCAAGCCCTAATTTCTTCCACACTAGTTTCCAATTTTCCCAGCAGTTTTTGTCAAATAGTGAGTACTTATTCCAGAAGCTAGGGTCTTTGGGTTTATCAAAGACTAAATTGCTATAGTTATTGCCTAGTTTGTCTTGTGATTCTATCCTATTCCACTGATCGACTACTCTATTTCTTAGCCAGTACCAAATGGTTTTGATGACTGCTGCTTTGTAATATAGTTTTAGATCTGGTACAGCAAGTTCACATGGTCAGCTTTTTTTTTCATTAATCCCCTTGAAATCCTTGACCTTTTGTTCTTCCAAATGAACTTTGCTATTTTTTCTAGATCTGTAAGATAATTTCTTGGGAGTTTGATTGGTATGGCACTAAATAAGTAAATTAGTTTGTGTAGTATTGTCATTTTTATTATATTTGCTTGGCCTACCCATGAGCATTTTAAGTTTTTCCAATTGACTAGATCTGATTTTATTTGTGTGAAAAGTGTTTTGTAGTTTAGTTCATATAGTTCCTGACTTTCCCTTGGCAGATAAATTCCCAAAATATTTTATACTACCAACAGTTATTTTGAATGGAATTTCTTTTTGTATCTCTTGCTGCTGAACTTTATTGGTAATATATAAAAATGCTGATGATTTATGTGGATTTATTTTGTATCCTGCAACTTTACAGCATGTTATTCTTTAGTTTATCTTCAGAGAAAGGAGAAGTTTAGGGTATCAGACTTGTGGGGGAGTCAGTTCATCTAATCCAACCCATGAGTAGGAGACCTATATCTGGTGGCGATCCAACTTCCCCCTAAGAGGCTTAGGTGATGGGATCCTTCCATCCCTTCCTGAGGAAGCAGATAAAATTTACTTAGAAACATAAGTGGACAAAACTGAGCCTGAGCACCAGGCTTCCTCCTGTTTCTGCTACTTCTTGTCTAAGTGGCCTTGGATAAGTCATCTTGTTTCTGTGAGTTAAATTTTATAGGCTACAAAATGAAGGGCTTGAAATACTATCCAGTCAACTCCAAACCCCCTGATTTTCCTTAAGTTTCCCCACTTCCTAGAGCCCTAGGGATGAGAATTGGAGAGGGAAGAGTAGGGGACAAGTACGGATTTGGAAAGGTAGAAGGAAGGGCTAGGCTCTTAAGGGGAAAAGGTAGAGAAGAAAGCAGGGGAAGAAGGAAGGATACTCAGGATGGGTCTAGATCCACACCCTGAACTCTGCACCTCCTTCCAGCCTTCTCAGTGAGGGCTGGGGCTGAGACGAGGGAGGAAGGGTGTTCCCTGAAGACACATAGCCCTGGAGTCAGCACCAACCACCCTACCTCACCTCCCTGACTCACCTTAGGTCCTTATCCTGTAAGTACATGCAGAACTGTGTGGAATAGGTAGGTAGATCCATACCAAGTAGACATTCCTTCCTCCCCACCCACCCCAATTCCCACCAAGCAGCAGCAGTGAAGCAGTTCCTTTTAAAGTTTGCACTTTACCTTCCATCATGGAAGATTGAATCCTGTTCTTCTACCCTGAAAGATGTCCCCTTTCCTCAGATACACTTCACCAATTAACAATTCATCAATAGCAAAGCAGAACAATTTGCACTGAAGGGTCAAAAAATTAGTCTTAGCTCTGCCAAATGACTTAGTTTGTAAGGAAAGGTCTGACAGCTGTTAGCCTCTCCTCCCCACCCCAAACGCACCTAATAACCTCTTAGCTCCCCCTAAGTCTCTCCAGGATGAAACACACAAAAACTTGGTTTGCTCTTCAAAGACCTCCATAACCTCTTGCCTTTCTAGTCTTCTCACACTTGCCTACTCCCACATAATCCCTTCCATACAAAACTCCCATGGAAGCTTTGATCCAAAGACACTATCCCCCTGGCTATCCCAAGAGCAAGACACTCCATCTCTCAGACCTGGGCATTTTCTGGGCTTTTCCCTACAATCCAAATGCTCTCCTTTTCCTCAACTCTTTCGTTTTCCCTCTTCCCTGGTGTCCTTTCAGACCCATCTAAAATTTCATCTTCTATAGGAAGTCTTTCCCAATCCATCTGAAACTCGTGCATTTCCTCTATTCATCCTGTACATAACCTATACGTACATAATTGTTCACTTTTTCTCTCCCATCAGACCATGAATTTGAGGGCAGTCTTTTGTCTCCTTTTGCAGCAGTGCATGGCACATAGTAGGTGCTTAATAACTGTTTATTGATCACTTGACTTGACCCCAGAAAAAATCACTTAAGCTATTCAAAGAACTAAGTTTCCCCACTTATAAAACAAGAGTTGGACTAGGAGATCCGTGTGCTCCATTTTGGGCTCCAAACATTTTGAAGGTCTTACAAGAGAACCCACTCCTACAAAAGCAAAACTAGAATTGCCTTCAGGGAACTCTTATTGAATCATCAGGCTGTGTTCCTAGAAACTTCCATGTTGGCTAAAAAGTGTATGATGTCTGAGATTAAAATGCAGCCTTCTTCTTTGGTTGGTAAATCCACAACAATCACTGATTTCATTAATACCCTTGGTGTTCTCAGGATAAAAATCTAAGGTATGGGCAAGGGTAGGCCCTTGTTTGGGCCCATGGGAATTTGGGAGTCTCTCATCTATACAATTTTGGGAAAAAGGCACTGTGATAACATACCTAAAAGATAAAAAGTACACTCATTCACCAGGGAAGTTCTCAAAGCTGACCTTCAGCTTCGGCCCAGGTAAAATAGCATATTTTCTAAAGTACCTATAAAATGATGGGTTTTGTGGAATCTCACCTAGCAAAGAGGCCCCATTAAACATTACGTGTTGTCATGCAAGCATTCAGATTTGAACACTGCTAAAATTTGAACATTCTCAACAATTCTATCTTAGAAACCTGTCCAAAGACTGATATTATGCTTTTGGACTGTCCTCAATTTCCACTCTCCCATCCATCTCCCCCATCAAGAGTTATCCATTAGAAGCAGGAAAATAGCAGTGTTTATCATGTTGCCAAAAAATAATTGAGAACTCCATGGAAATATGGGCTCTAATGTAACAAAATTAAAAAAAAAAAATCATAAGGTCAAGTTGTTTCTCCCGGAAGATCATGTTCCATGTTACTTGCGGACAAAAGCCTGCAAATTTCTTTATATGTTTTGTAGAGTGTGGGCATAATGAAAGCTTGGATTGGCAAAATAAGGAAGGGTTCCAGTTCTGCTGAATCACTGGAAATGTCACATGGAAAGCAGGCCTGCCAATGAGGCTGGCTTATAGATCAGATAGAAGCCATTGAGGACTCATTGGAAGAGACCTGGAATGTTGGGACAGGACCTAAAAAGAGAGAAACTACAAGTTATTGGTTACAGGCTGAAGTAAATCTTGGGGGAAAAAAAAAAAAAAAAACCTATCGAGATAAAATCTTCATCCATCCCAAAATCTGAACTGTGAAAACAAAGCTCACTTATCTTCCACATGGCAGTCATCAAAAGGAAAAATCAGAGGCAGCCAACAAAAAGCAGAGTGGAGACTTGATAAGGGTCAATACCCACACCCAAGGCATTGGAAGTGACCACACTGTCTCCATCATCACTAGTACAAAACCTCTGGCCATTTCCTTCTCAAACCAATGGTGGTTGCTCATGGCAGAGGTGCTCCATACCTCTCTCCCAGCCAAAAATAAGACAATCATGAAGTGGTTGTTTTTTGTTTTTTTTTTTTTTGGTAAAACACTGTTCTGAGAGATCTTCCAGGGTGGTTTATTAGTATTATCTTCTGAGAGCTCAAAGATCTTTAAGTTTCTAAACTGGTTTCAATTAGCCCAGGGGTCAATGGATAGCTCATCTTAACATGGTCACATAAAAAGTCGATGTCACCAGACAATTAATTGGTTTTGCTTCCAACAAGGAATAAAAAGCAGTCATCCTTATTTCCTCTCCCAGAGGGCAATCAATTATTTTCAAGGCCAGTTATGTCCACTAAAAGCTCACATTTTAATAGCTAATCTGTAACAGTCTGATGTGATTTACTGATTTAAATGTGTTGTCTTGTCCAAGAAAGGGATCCCCTTAACTTTTGAGCCTGTAGGTGCTTTAAGCAGAAGATAAAGGCGGTCTAAAGAATGACTATGAGTAATGTATATGGATTGCTTTAGCCTGATAATGAGGCTGAAGGAGGCCTGGACAGATTCAAATGAGCAAATAAGCAGAGGTTAAGTTGCTCTCAAAAACACTGTGTTCCACACAGGAACAGAGGGATAGTTTTAATTTTATGAAGTGTTAAGAGCTAGACACTGTTTAATTATGGAGCTATATTCATGGGTCTTCTGGAAAATTAATATTTCCCTTGACACTAGGTCAATGGCATTTCAAGAAAACAAAGTCAATCCATTGTTGCCAGAAATAAATACACTAGATAGACGCCACTGAACTTGATGGTTCACTGTCTAGGAAGCTCACAATCTGAATGAGAAACAACCAGCAGACTCGAGGCCCTAGGAAACTTCTCTAAGTCTCTGTTGAGTCATCCCTATCCGCATTCTTTCACTCCTCTATTGTTTTTGGGGCATTTCCAGTGCATAGCCTAAATTGCAATTAGGCACAGCTCTTGCAAGCCAGTAAGATGTTGAGAACAATCTTTCCCCAAACTGTCATGTTCCAAAGCAAGGATTCTACATAAGGAAGAACTATTAAACCGACCTATCCCACCACCAAATTGTTCACTGATCTATTTAGAAAGGTTGCTTCAGCAAATCAACTGTCATCTTACAGAAGGGACCAACCAGATAAATCAATCCACATTCAGCAACCCAAATCTAATCATTGTCAAGGCACAAAACAGACTAACAAAGTAGAAACCAGCTTTTAAGAAATATTAAAAGGACCGAATTAAGGACTTAAGAACCGGGAGTTGATGGATCAATGGTTTTATCCAATGTAGAAAATCCTACACTCCCTGTGTTTCCTTTCGAAAACAGTCACACTAGTCAAACTATAAACATTTAATTTCCTGGAAGATATGCCAGGGTACTTAAAATTTGAAATCAAATATTAGTGGTATGTGTCCAAGATCTTTGCAAACATTATTCCTTGCCAGCCTTTCCTTTCTCCTTAAGAAAACTACACAAAAGCAACCCCCATTCATTAGTCTGCAAAGGCAGCACAGATGATTAAAATACCTTGAATGATAGTTAATTTTTTACTGGAGATACATAATTAAAGCTAATTGAAAACATTAATATCTTTCATCAGGCTGCTTGCATTATGCTAAAAAACTCATCCCTGCCAGGATAAGTCTATGGTCCTTGTCCCTAAGGATTCTCCTGAAAATGAGATGACTCAGAAGATTGCCTTAATGAAAAACATAGATTCTCTTGATATTTTTGTCTATCATGTTAACTAGACTCACAATTACAATATACAAACTGCCATAATTCCTTCAGCTGTGAAAAATTGAAAAAAACCCCCACAAAACTTCCATTCAACCAAATGTCCACTGCTTTGCTTCTATTGAGAATATTTTTATTATTATAGTTATCATATACACGACAGAATTATATTGGGAACATTTACAAATAGGTGGTTATTTAAACCTGTCACTTGCAAATGCTGAACCAGGAGCAAGTCATTGGGGAGATGTTACAATTATTGCCTTTTGAACAAACAAGTTTCCATTAGATAACTTCGGTGGCAAGGATTGAGAATTATAATTTCTTCTCCCATAGTTCAAACATTTTAAATACCCTGTATAGCGTATGTACTTGTTGTGCTTAAACCTAAAAGACGCGTTTAGCTCATCCCTATTCCCTTTTAAAAGTTACCAAAATTAAAATTTGAACCCCATTTAAAAAATTAAGTTCACCAGTATTTACAAATCCCATTAAATTACACATAAATAAATATGTACATTCAACACACTTTTTCTCTTAATATATAGAGCGCCTCCCTGGTAGTATTTTTTTCCTTTGCCTTTTAAGGCAAAGGAAAAAAAAAAGGAAAAAAAGTTAATAAAATGTTATGTGCCTAGTATTTTCAAGTTTTTGCTTTAAAAAAAAAAGACCCGATATAAATATGCAAATAAAGCTGATACACTTTGAGAGAAAAAAAAATTTTCCAAGACATTTCAGTTTGTAGCACTAATTCAAAATTCTTTTAAAAATACAAAAACAAAACAAAAACAAACAAACAAACAAAAAACCACACACCTACAACACAGACTTGGACTAAAGTTTTGTAAAACCTGAATTATCTCCTTTGGAAGTGTGTTAAATGTCATCCAGTAGCAAGGTCTAATAAATCTTTTTTTTTCCTTCATCGGGTAAGACTTGTGATCTAAGAAGCTAGTTAACCTTTTACATAATAAACATTGAAGATAGATTTAAACATGATAGTCTAATACTGCAAAATGGTTATTGTTGGCTTGGAAGAATCAATGAAAATTTTGACTTAAAAAGGAATTCTTAATTAATAAGATCCCAAATACTCTATATACCCATGGCTATTAGCACTGGGAATTTTAAAAGGTTCAAAAACATTTTTAGCACCACTTTTAGAGCAAGAGGAAACGGGAGGAAGGGATAAAAGGTTTAAGGAGCAAGTACCCAACAAGTACCAAGCTTGTAGTCTTCTTTCTGATAACTTGTCCACAAACTTTGGAGATATTGCAGCTTTAGAAACACAAGACTCCAGAATGGGAGGGTGTGTAAATCATGAAGATCCTGAATAAGATGTTTAATAAAGTTACAAATTTTTCTACATTGTCCCCTAGGCAAGAAGACGATCCCATAGTCTACATTATGGAGAATAGTTCAGGTCCTTTTCGAACTTTTCCCCACGCTGTACTTGCCCTCCCCCTTTCTATTTCCGGTGTTTGTCCATTTTCTCAATAGTTTTGGACTCAGCAGGGCTTTGGTCGCCAGTGTTCATGTAGGTTTTGTCTGCTATTTTTAATGCTTCATTTAGGTAGTTCTGGACAGATGTCATGGCTGCACATATGGCTGCACTCCCAAAGCCATGCGTTATTAGACTGAAATGAGTCAGGCAGCCTTGAATAGCAGGATCCAGAACTGGGCTGGGTCTAGCATTTCCAAGAGGAGTCCGGTCCTGAGTGAGAAGATCTGTGAATTCCTTACAGATTTGTCTAAGAGACAGAACAGAAATTTTCATGAATAGGTGATTTCAAGGGACCACGAAAAACAAACCAATAGACATGTCATCTAAATATTTTGGGGGGGAGGGGTAGAGGGGTAGAGATGATGAGATCTGTTTTGTGTTCAAGGAAACTTGCAAATTCTCATGGCAAACACCAATTATCTGGGGTCTGTGCCAAGCTTCCCTCCTCACTTCAAAGCTATTTCATCTTTCAAAGGTTAGCTATTTTCATGGAATCAATGTTTTGGTTGTTATTCAATTTTGGTTTTTGCCAGTGTGTTCTTCTGCCTTGTGAATTCCTACTAGTTCTGCTTCATTTACCATAATTTTTAAATCAATTTAGTGCTAGTTTGGATGAGAACCTCTTCAGCTGCAATAACTGATTTGCAATAGATAAGCAGCAGCTGAACTGGGGGCCATCTCATTTAGTCACATGTCACATATACATTGAGCCTCTCATCATTACAACATCTGAAATCTGCTACCCAGGTAGGTGTACAATCTTTCTTTAAATTTGGCAAGCCAAGTCACATGTCAATAAACAAATCTGAGGAAACACAAATGAGGTGTTTTTCCCCCCAAAATAATTTTTTATAAAAATGCCTTTTGGAAAGGAGAGCCATGACATGACAGTCTATATCCCAGTTCAAAATATTATATTCATAATCACTAAAAAGAAAGGTTTCATTTCATGTAAGATGTACAGCCTCATTTCTTTTGCTTTAAAAAAAAAAAAAGAAAAAAAAATCAACTTTTTTGCTTCAATATATGGTTTAAGAAACTCAAAAAGTTGACTGATTATAAACAACCTGCCACAATACTCACTTAGCAGCGAGCAGCATGTTCTTTCTGGTACCGATTTCATTCCGTCCTAAATGTGGTCTGGTTAAATAATCAGCTACTGCTTTAGACGGAAACTCAGTTTCACAGACATAACCAAAATCTCGGGCCAGATGCACAGCTTCACCTACAATAGTGGAATAATTCCATCAAACCCAAATCCAAAGCAAACCAACTACTGCTAGAAAAGCTATTTTATGTAAATAAACCCCCATCTAGAAAATGCAAAGCAAAACACCACCAAATAAATTAATATCCAGAAATTAAAACCTCAAAAGATTCAAGATACAAATAAAGCAATCTCTCCTGCATTGTCTTCAGTGTTGGCCCAGGAATAACAATGTTCAATATACATCAGATATAATCTAAACTCCAATCCATAGAACTTGTCAGCAAGAGTCAATTTTAATTTTTATTTCATAATAAAAATTTTATACAATTAATCATGGCTTATACTTGGTTTAAGTCAGATGACTTTGAACTAAAATAATTAAATTCAACCTTTGGAAGCTAGCCAACTGGAGTCGGAAGTAAAGGGTTAAGGAGCCCACTTTGGAAGTCAGGAAAAGAGAAATTCAGTTCCCCCTTTGACATATACTGATCCACAAGGCATGTCACTTATAATTATGGTGACCCTGACGAATTTTAAAACAAGCTGCACAGCAGGTAATCGCAGTTATTAGTTAAAGGTAGGTAGATTCTTATACTGACAAGGAGAAAAATCCAAGCTTTTATTTAAAGAAAAGTAGAAATAGCAGAATATCTATCTAGCTGGGAAAAAAAAAAAAAAGACTACAAGAATATCACTTTTCTTCAAGTATCTCTTTAATATGCATTTTTACTAGCAAAGGTTTCAAAATGATCCAATTTCAAAGAATCCCAGAGATTAGATTTCAGCTAAAGATTTTCAAAATACGAACTACATGTGTTGCTCCTTTCATTACTGGAGACCAGTCTAGCCAACCCTATTTTATGCTCTATGTAGTCCCCTTATGAAGGGGGAAAAGTTTGATTGGGGGGGAGGAGGGGGGAGAAGAGAGAGACAAGGGAGGAACAGGGAGAATAGAATTGCAGGAGATAAAATTTTAAGGACCAAAAGTACCTGTCTCTTTCACTTTAATCAGTATGATCATATATATGCTAACACTGTAGTTAGAGCCACCAAACAACTCCACCACCAGAATCCAGACAAAACCTTCAAAGCTAGACAGAACTCCCAACCATTCTTCCCAGCATCTCACAGTAATGAAGAGAGCGTAGCTTGAATGGTCCTTTATCCCAGTTAGGTCTGTATGTACCAGACAAGAGTCCTGTACAGAATATATCTCATTCCTTAAATCCTTACTCCTTCCTGGACTTCCCTAAGGCCAGAAAGGCAGACTGAACTACCCTGATGATCAGGGGAGGGGAGTTTGTTCAATCTTTATACTACAATCCTCTCAGTGTTCAAGTCCATTTTTTCCTGAATATAATATGCTTGATTTGAGGTTTTTCTTTTTCTTTTTAAAAAGTTGTATTTGTTTGTGTTCTTGGACACTTTCCAGGGGTCTTCCACTGAGAGAGGCCCAAGCCCTGTTCCCAGCTCCATATGCCAGAAAACAAGTGCTACAGGCTCAGAAACACTGGGGATTGGTTTCCAGATCTGAGGTAAAGGGGGTCATGTTGGAAAGGGAACTTTTAGGACTCCCATGCTGAAAGGTTTGCAATTTTAAAAATGCTACTATATACTTCCCTCATTCTATTAAAAATTCCCTCTCCCTTTCTCCATACCTTTGAATTCATCCCAAACTTGATACCTACCACCTATGCAATTCCACATAGGACCTACAAAATTCTCTAAAGGAAAAAATAAAACATAACCTTCAAAACATCTTTTAAAAACTTCACAACTAAGTACTTAATTCATCACATGTGAAAAAGAATAGAAAATACTAAGTCACTGGAGTTTCATTGGCCAGTCGGGCAAACAATTGTTTTTTCAAATAGTCAGCATAGGTAAAATACCAATTTCTGAAGGCAAGGTAATTAGAATGTAGCCGATTTTAAACATTCAAATTGCTTTAAGACTATTACAAGTTAGTAACTTTATATACCTTACAAATTAGGAGCTTAAACACACATGCCACTCGAATTTCCCAAAGATGCTTCTGTTTTTCTCCACCTAACCCTTACTTTACAATTATGAAGGAACTCATAGGGCATTTGAAAAAATAAATCAGTAATGCAACATACTGACCTTCTACCAAGGAAGTTAATAATGTCACATTAGCAGCTTTTCTTCTTCCAGCTGGAAGATTTAAACCGATTTTATCCAACTTTTCTCGCAAAGAACGGCCCCCATTCTTGGATTTGGCTCTATGAATGATAAGTGTTACCAGCAATGAGGGATCAAGTGATAAAGTAAAATTTGTCATTTTATTTAACATACAGAGTACTAAAAACAATTTGGATCTGCTTTCAAATGACCTCCTTTTTGCAGCTGTGTCACTTTCATACATTACAAAACCAAAAATTTAGCAGAAACCAACATGGATACCTGTTAAAGATAGCAATTATAGAACACAAAAATAGAAGGTAAAATACAGATAAGTTTGGCAATTCAGAAAGAAAAAAACTGAAGGGAATCAGCTATTTAGACAATAGCTATTCGAACACCCTAGGGCTGGTTCTTATCAGCATGGGGAGTCAGATTTTAACTAAATAATAACTTGCTGTTAGACCCATTTTAGCACTTTCTTCTACATTTAACACTTTTCAAAAAGGAAATGTATGTTTAAAACTCTCTGGGTCTATTAGAATTCAGTGTTAGATCTAAAGTTACATAAATGTTAAAAATACTTTCGCAGACCTTTTATAAAACAACACCCTACCACAGTTGGGTGTCCAGGATGAATACTATCCAAAGATGGTTTCCCCTCACCTTCTCAACACACCGCCCAGTAAGGAGGCATTTAAGCATTCTGGAGAAGAAAGTCTTCGTTGAACCTCAGCTACAGTCACTTTATATTTGGATGTGGAGCTGAGGAGGGAAAGTCTTCCAGGTACAGAGCAAAATACTTCATTATGATTAACCACTGCTCCTAGCATCCCATCCTTCTGACATGGGAGACCCAGGGAGTTGGTTTTGGTCATTGAAATAGGACCTGTGAAGAGCAACAGCAATTATCAAAACAATTCTAAAAGGTGTTACAGCAGAACATACTGCCTTTACATGTTACTAGAACATTGTAAAGCACTGAATAAATGAGAGAGATTTGTGATTGTACTACCTCCATTTTATAAGTCATTACTGGGTTACTAAATAATTTGTGTTGGAGGGGAAGGAGAGAAGGAGGGAAGCTCTGGCCAAAGCCAAGGTGTCTCAAAATTTCCTACCAACTTGCTGGGTGACCTCTGTCAACCAGAGTATTTTCATTATTCTGAACCTTTAACTGTTAACTCCTGAGCTCAGTGTTATTGTCTGGGTCAGGTGCTTAATAAATGGATTTAACAATAAAATGCAAGGGTTATAACAGATGGCATGGAAAATTCCCTTTTAGGGATTGAGTTAAGCCTTTGTATCGCCTAAGTAACTAAAGGCAAAACAGAGAATCCAAATTTCATATCGTTAATACAAATTCTCCAGCAATACCCAGGATCCGGTAGCCACCTTGACAATTAGTAGACTAAATCTTTTTATAACTGTTTGTTACTTCTTTTCAAATTATTTTCTATATTTAAGACTTTTCAAATTGGTTTCTAAAAGTACTGTGTCCAAGACTAGGTAATTGAAATAGAACTTTCAACTGCATCAAAAACTTGTAAATTTTAAAGACTTTCACCCTTCAGGTTTAAAATTTTAAACATACAAGTTACATGATATTTTATTTTTACTTTCAAGTCAAAATTAAGTCTTAGTCAAACTGAAATGAAAATGACTGCCATTCTTAAAAGTAAATTCATGTATACCCAAATTAACCAGCAACTTTGATCATCTGGACAGTTAAGTTTCTGGAGCAAAGAGACAATGGCATTATATGTACCTTACTGTCTTCCCTCAAAAGGTTAACCAAACCAATGGTCGCACCTAGGTAGAGTTTAGCAGTAATAGACAGCCAAGCAATAGAACTTCCACCAACATTATTGTAACAAAACCACCCACAGCCAATTTTTCTTAAGTAGTGTTCCATCAACATTCCTCTCTAGTTCCTTCCAGATGCAGCATGTGCTAGAGGGAAAAAGCACTTCTCCCCCCTGTTGCATTCTGGGTTTAAAACACTTGTTTAAGTGGGAAAAGTTGACATTTCATCTCAACTTATAGGCCTTATTCTACTACAACAATCTGTCTAAAGGAAAAATAATTCCTACTTCTTGGGGCTTCTGCACTTGAACTTTGGTTTATTTTCAACAAACCAAGGTTAGAATGCCTAATCAGAGTAGATATAGAGGCCTTTAAGACTCAAAAGACTTTTTTTACCCTTCCTGTGTCTGAAGGGAAAAGCTAAAAGTAGACTAATTTTAATTAACGCACCTTTCCTGATGACTGTCTGATCATGCAACAGCAAATGTTGGTCTTCCACATTCTAAGGGAAAGAGGAGACAGTCTATTTAGCAAAGTAAATAGAACAAACGCGAGCCACTTTAGAAAGGACAGTAGTGGTAATCCTGGTTTTGTCTAAAATCCAAACCTTTCCAAGTTCTCTCTTACAATTGTCTTAGACTATGGTGCTCACCTGTACATCTTCCATTTGATGGGCCATGTCATGTAAGCCCAGGTTTTCCACCAGTGCTGCATCTAGGCTGTGGCTGTGGGGCTGCAGAATCAGCTCAGAACGTCTGTAGGTCTCCCTCCTTGTTCCTGGGCCACCAGCGTCCAACCCGGAGAGGTGGGGGACCAGGCCCGGTCTCGTGTGGTGGCTCAAGCCAGCTGGCTCCTGGTTTTGCCGGCTGGGCCAGGCCTGTTGCTGGCTGGCCGCCGGCGCAGGCTGGTGCAGGGAGTTGATGGAGAAGGGGTCGCCCAGGTGGGAGTACGGGTCAGCAGATTGAGAATAGGGCAATGGTTGGTAGGGCGGTGGGAAGTAAGGAGGCTGAAAGTCAGACGCCCCAGAATGTGAAAGCGGAGGGGCTGCGGGACTGTAGAGGTGCTGGCTGACCGCTGGGAGGTGGGGGAGACGAGGGTTCCCGTTGCTGTTCCCATCGTGCCTATCCTAGAAGAAAATTGAGAGCGATTGGAAGATAAAACCCGGTTTCAGCGAAAAACGTAGTTAGTACAATTCCCTTCCCACCCTCATTCCCACTGGAAACTCCAGTTCCAGTCCCACTTAATTTACCCCTCCCCCTCTTATCCACGATTGGGGTCCCTGCAGTCAAGAGGCCCCACCCCATTCACACCACAATCTATGACCACCTCTTTCACAAGGCAATCAAAACGAATGCCGTGGGACGCTTGGATACTTGAGAGCCAACACATTCCCTAAAAAGGGGGTAAAAGGAGTGTCTGGAAGTTGTCCAAGACCTCGGAGTTTCAGTATGGGGAGCATTATTAATAGGGAAATTAAAAATAACAATAAGAACCTCTTAATCGCTGATTTTCAACCCTCCCTTAACTTTCGGCGCGTGAATTCTCTCGGCATTGAACTCTCCTTACCCGGGCAGGAGACGAAGTCAGTCCTGATCCCCACTACAAATTAAATGAATAAAAGTACCCCCAAAAGGAAAAAAAAACAAAAACACTTCTCTTTCCCAGGGTCGCAGAACGCTCCTAAGGTGCAAGACCCACCACGCGGTTCTCCATGTTCTTCCGCGACTGCATGCAACTCAATATCGCAAGGAAAGTAGATAGCGCGTGGTGGCAGGCGGCGACGCGCAGGAAGGCGGGGAAGGCTCTTTTTCCTCCCCCCAGGACACTTCGCGCGGTGGTGACGAATTGGGTGGAGGGACTTTGGGTGGGAGAAAGGGTAGGGGGCTGATTTTAAGTGCTTTCTCAAGCCCATCTGAAAGAAACTCTCCAGTTCGCTGAGATGCGGCCGGGGCGGGAAGAGATGACACCCACCACCGTCGCATTGTGGAGGAAGAGAGGCGATTAGGGCCGAAATTTAAGAATGCAGCGCAGCGCAGGACTGCATAAGAAAAAGGAATTAAGAACAAACCTTCGGGGACGGAAACTAAATTCTTTTTAAAAATTTTCCTGGAGCACTTATCCTAGCCCACGGACAAAGTCGTGAACTTTTCACGCCTCAATATTTTGGCCAGTGAGTCGTATCCTGAAGGCCAGACAAGTAAGTAATTGGGATTCCGGAGCATTTAGGGATGTAAGCCTCTGGCCATCTCAAGAGGTTATTTTCACAGCCGGCGGGAGGAAGAATAAGCATCAAGTTTTTGAGCCGGGGCTTGGGGGGAGGGGGTGGTTTTGGCGCTGCGGCATCTCATCCCTGTTCACAGGGTCACCATCCACTCTCATTATTCCCGGGCCGAAACGTAGCTACCGGATTTTAGGACCCTTACACTTATTCCTCTGATAACCTTTGGAGATGGATCGCTGGTCCTAAGAGGAGCCTGGAGAAAATGCATCCTCCCCCTAGCGGACAGAAACAAGTCCTGCAGAAAGTCCAGTTATTCTGTCCCAACTTGCTGTCCCCATCCCCTCTGCCAATCCCACATAGTACTAACAAGACGTTCGGTTTGGACTAGGGTTCTCTCCCCGGAGCTCAACGCCGTGCAGACCTCGCCTACCTCTAGCGTCGGCTTCCTCTTCCCGCTCGCCGGCTCCCTCCCTCTCCCTCCCACTCTGTGCGAAGCTCCTAGTCCAACCTGTCAAACAGGCTTTTTCACTTTAGGACGCTTACGGCCTCATCTGTCCTCCCCGCCCCCCCAACCCTTTAAAGCTGAAGTTTTTATTTTTCCTGAATTCTAGATTAAAGGTAGGCGACGATCCCTTATAAGTGACAGTAAGGGGGAGGGAAGGTGCCATTGACCCATCTTTATTTAATTTCTTTTACCACGACTCCTGTATTTATACCAAACTAGAGTAGGAAATTGCAATGAAAAAAATGCAAGATTCTCCACCCCCACCCCACACACTCCATATAAATTCAAGATAATTTTTACTATCACGGGTTAAAAGCAAGAATGCCCAGGGACGCGTTCAAGCAAACGGGTTAAAAACCACTAGCGCCTGGACTTCAATGTAGCCGGTGGCGCGCATTAATTGCAATTAGTACACCATCCCCTCCAGTTCAGAGAGCGCTCCTAATAGAGACTCTTCATCCCAAGAAGCCCTGCTCCTATTCCTACCTGCCAAGTAGTCCATTCTCTCATCCTGGCGTGAGAGGATGGAACTACTGAGCCCCGTTTCCCTAACTTAAAATTCGCCCGCGGGCGCAGGGTTCCCCCATCCCCGCCCTGACTGTGCCTTTCTCACCTCGCAGTCCTCTTCGTACTTGACATTGTCGGCTAATTTCCACAACATGGCGTCCGGAGTACCCCAAAATAATCGCCAAGATCCAGGATCCCCCCACCCCCCGGGTGGTAAATCCAAAGTTGGGGTCACGGTCGCAGGTTCCCCGCCCCCCAGACTAACTGGGCTGGGCTCTCCGTCCCCTTCAGATGGACTGCATCAGAAGCTGCTTTGGGAGGTACCGATCTTCCTCTCTCTCTGGAATGGTCAAGGATCTCTGCCTGTTCCAGCACTTCCCCCGCACCCAGCCAGCCTTAATGGGAAGGAAATTAACATAACTCCTCCCCCGGGACTGCACTGAAGGCCCAACTTTCAGAAGACACTTAGCCTAACTAACCAGTCACAGGGGCCCGACCGAGCGGGCCCCACCCAGAACTCCTCCCTCACTCCCTTTCTCCAGCGCTCTGCGCTGGGGCCTGGCGTAGTGCCAAGACCCACGCACAGAACGGGGATGGAAGGTTGGGAAGGGGGTGTAAGAATGGAACCGGCGCGGTGGAGTGCTCAAACTGCACTATAAGGAGAGAAGCAAACGCTAAAACGCGCCTTCCCAGCTTTTACCCAAGCACGCTTTATTGATTGTCCAGGGTCGTTTTCCTGAAGAAACTCCGGAGTAAAAAGCAGAGTAGCTAGCTAAAGAAAGTGAAGTGGCCGAAAAGCACAATCGAGAGAAGCATAGTGAGTGGATTGGTTGTTAAGTTAGGCAGCCCAGACATTTTGAAGGGGACCAACCACATCACTGCCAACTATCTAATAGCAATTCACGTTTATACAGCTTTTTAAGATATTATTTCTTTCAGTTCCAATGCAAGGATTACCACATTCTTTTCGTATTTTCCAGGTCCCAAAACTGCTGGTGACATATTAGGTTTAGTTTCTGCAGCCCCTACAGTGCTTGTATTATAGAGGTTCTGTAAAAAGAACTTCCCTCCTACCTTCTCTGAAAATAGCCAAAAAACGAAGTTTGAATTAATGGTTCGAAATGTGGCCCCAGAAAGTAAAAAATATAAAGAGGATGGGGAACAAATGTCAAATGTCAAACAAACAAAGCAAATGTCAAGCAACTTTTCCAGGCTTTCTTCTCAAGATAGTTTGGGGGAAGGGGAATAGATTAATTAAAATACTCATTCTGATGGAAATTACTGCAAATGAAGAAGTTGAATACCCCAATATGCAACATTTTATGTCTTAGTTATTGATTTTTATTGCAATGGGAAGACTTTAAGATATGATTTTTAACTATGTCCTAGACGATTTTTCTAAGCTATTACTTTCAGGAAGAGTATGGTTCCCAACCATATCGAATATTTTAAGCCATTTTGGGATTACAGGGTACAATGTGGGGTATAATGGCTCGACTTGATCCGTAAGACAATTACAAAAGCCATTCTATTCGATCACTTCTATTTTCATTTAATCAAGTTCTTTCCGGGCTGAAACTAAACTTGGAAAGTTTTGTTTTACAGTTTTTCTTTCAATGCATTTGAAAAGCACAAGATAACTGGCCTTTCTCCATCAGAAGTTCTTTCAAATACTGGGTTCCAGCGTGGGATAAGATCCAATTCGAATTCACAGGTTTGGTTGAAACGACTGAGTCTCCAGATTAGAATTTAGAAATGACAGCTCCTTCTCCCCACACATGCACCCTAAAAACCAACTGCGGCCCTTAGGAAATCCCTTACAAAATGCGGCGTGAGCACAGGGAGCAACAGGGGAACAGTAGAAGGCCTCAAACTGAGTGAGGAATGATACAGATGAAAAGATAGGCTCTCCCGCCGTCCCTTTCCCGGGTAGCAAGACCACCCCTTCATTGCAGTTACTCCGCCTCCACAAACACATCCCCAATCTTGACCAGGGGCTGGAAAGGCAGGATGCAAAAGGCCTTTCTCTCCACTATAAGCGCACCTGAGAACCCCCCTACCCGTGAATCCCACCTAACTTTTCGCACTTTTGGCAGAGTCTACTATAGAGGAAATTATTTTTCCACAGCACATAATTTTTAATCTTAAAAACAAATCCCCTTGGAAAATTCGCCCCCAAATGCTACGCATTATTCCAGTCACCTAAGGGGGTAAAGGTGTTGATGAAGGGAACAAGAGATTAGGAACGGAAAGGACCATTTTGTAGGAACAGAGGATTCCAAAATTTTTACACTGTTTTTTGTGTCGTTCCTTTCCCTTCTTCATTCCTTGGGAACTTCTCAAGTTTTTTTAAAGGGAATCAAAAGTATTGAAGAAGATGGTTCCTACAGAAAATTCTGGTCCTGGTAAGCAGAGGTTTAACTAAAATCTCTTTACCCTTTAGACTGGGAGAAGGGAGATAAGTGGTTTGGGAAATCACTTTGGGGGTCCAAGGGAGGGAAACATTCTGTTAAACAATCAATTATTTGAGGAGACATATTGTGCTATGATCTTTCCCTTTTTAAAACTCATTTTTAAAAAATTGTGTGCCTACAATTGTGTGCCTTTGCTTGGCACAGGGAGAGGTGCAGATTTTAAGTGATATGTCTCTGTTCTAAAGGCTTGGACAATTAACTGCCCAGTCGGAAAGCAACTAGTTGAGGACTACAATGTCTATATAACCCCTCACTCAAACCCATATCTTGGACCCCGTCCCAGGCACTTTATGGTTACCTTTCCTCATTCCAAATCGTATTCTGAATTAGACCAGTAAGGGAGTAGCAGTGCCTTGTACACAGCGTGTGCGCATTTACGAACTTTTTGAATCGAAGTTATTTCCAATAACTACCAAGGAAGGGATCCACTATCTTTGCTTTTTCCCTTCCTTAGTTAAGTAGCGAGAAATTGGTCAATATTTGATGCGTTGATACCTGATATTTGCCAGGAAATACCTAACTTTTGCGATTTATGCTTTCCTACAAGTTTAAAAAGTGTCTCCGTGCCAGATTTACAGCAAAGCTTGGAATGATGCAGTGCTGGCCGACGCTTCGTTCCCCTACCGCAGGCAGCTGCTCCCTGGCGGTAGGAGGCTTCCAAGAGCCTATATATGCCGTTTGCAGTTTATCGGCCCTAAAAACTTTCCTTGCTTTAATAATGAAATGGAGTTTCTCTGATCTATGGACGTTTTCTTCGGAGAAGTCCTCGGACTAATTTCCTCGAAATAAAATCGGAAAAAAAGGTGCCTCAGCAGCCGTGCTCGGTAGGCTGAAGAACTCCTGAGAGCGCTCGCCTCTTATCCCGGCACAATCCTCGCCTTGTGGTCTTCACACCCGAGGCTGGCATGAACCAGAGAGATTGAATCCCGCTGGTCCCAGTCTGGTGGGAGGAATCGGTCTGGGGCCCCTTTGGGGTAATCGGGCGGTGGCACCCAGAGCCCAGGTAACGGCCACACCCCTGGGTTTGGGCAGAGTTTCCTTCCTATCTAACCAGATCCCTGACCCACACGCAAAACAACCTGAACGGAGAAGCACCGGCTCCTTCCAATAGCAAGAAATCTCTCTCCCCACCATTCGGGGTGGGGGGGGGGGGGGGGGTCTGGAAGAAAAGGACCAAGAAGCAGGTGGGAGACAAAAACAGCAAAGCGCTCGAGGGAAAATTTCCTTCAAACAGGTGTGAGCTCTAGCCCGGTCCGCTGAGCCCCGAGGGGGCGAACGGGTTGAGGCCCCAGCACTCCTATCCCCGAAGCGGGACAGCCGGACCGACTGACTCCTGGGCGTCTGCCTTTCTCCACTAGGCAACTGGCTGTTGACTACCAAAAAGTGCAGCCAAACGGCGACCCCCCCCCCTTGCCTCATTCGGCCGTCCCTTACCCAACATAGACCCCAGGGAAGGGTGAAAAGAGCTGGCCCCAGGCTTCCACCACCTTCATCAGATCGGCCACGGATTCGTCGCAGGCTAGGTGTTAATAGTTCAGGGACAGACTTTGGGACAGAGACATCCAAGATAACCGAGGTAAGAAGACTCCAGGCCCACCTTTGTTCCCTAGTTCTCTCTCCCCATTGGGAAGACAGCCTAATCTGGTCGAAATTCTAGATCAATTTGCTATCTACTCCTCTCCTTCCCAATCTTTCTATCCCAAGCAAGTAAGGGGAGAAACCGGGGCCGCTGCCCCAGCCTAGGCCCTCCGGCGCTGGAGCGCTCGGCGCCGCTCCCTGTGAGCAGTTAAAGACACATACTTGCCAATCGAGTCTCCCCAGCAGAGCCATTCAGCCTCCCAGTGGGGAGTCGAACTCCTGCAGCAGCTGCCGCTTTAACTGATCGACCTGCCACTGCCAGAACCCCACACCTGGGAGCCAGGGCCGCCCGCCAGGTGCGCATGCGTGCAAAGCGCCTTTTCCCCACCCCCAACCGCTATCTCCCACCATCCCCAAGAATAACAACATGCACACCCAACCCCACCCCACCCACTGACCCACCTGCACCCATCTGGGATAAATTCATCTAAGATATTCAACTCAGATTCATCGTTATCTCGACGGGGTATGCTCTGGCACCTCCTTCCGTGCATGCAGGCCTGTCCACATGCAGAAGTACCCACGCATCTTAACTTGACTATGTAGAGAACTACTAGATCACAAGAAATATCTGTGCACAACACATTTGCTCAAATATGTATTTGCATGATTTGGGGACAGCCATAAATGGTACAGTAGTAGATAGAGCTCCAAGCCTGGAGTCAGGTCTCAAATAATCGCTAGCCCTGTGATACTGGACAAATCACCCTGTGCTTGCCTCAGTTTTCTCATCGCAAAACGATCTAGAGTAGGAAATGCCAAACCACTCCGCTCTCTTTGCCAAGAAAACCCTAAATCAGGTTAGTATCAGATATGACTGCAACCACCGGACAGCAACAATTATATGTATGTTTGTATAGTATGTAATCTACTGAAGCTGACACAGTTGAAATCAGAAGGTAGTCAGATACAAGCTTTAGTAATCTTATAGTTAAGATCTTTTATCTCTATGGTACTCAAGTTTCTTCATCACTAAAATGAGAATATAGTAATAAGACTTATATTATCTCAGTATTGTAGGGGAAAGTGATTTGAAAAATTTAAGAGGCTCATTGAAATGAGAATACCATTGCATGGTCTATGTTGTCACATGTTTATCTATCCATCCATATTATACACACACACACACACACACATATAAGCTCCCATGAAGGGACAGTTTGTTGTAGGGGATGGAGAACCACGTAGGAGTTAGGAAACTCTTAGTCCCAATCCTTGTGATACATGATGATTGTGTGCCCCAGCAGCTAAGTAAATTAATGGACCCTCTATTCAAAAGGAGCTATGTGATCTTGGACAAGTCACAACCTCTTTCAGCTGTTTACTTATTTATAAAATAAGAGTTTCAACTAGTTGATTTCTAACATCCCTTCCAACTTTGAGAGGTTTCTCTATATAAATAAAATAACAGGTCTAGTCCCTATTTCTTTATCCCTATAAACATTGTCAGATGCATTCAAGTAAGCAAACACCTGGGGGAATCTACAGTGCTATGGAAAAGCATGCACTACTCATACACATTCATTTATTCATATGCACACTCTTTAGAGATCTCTGCATATATACGTATATAAAAACACCTCACACTTTTCCTATAGTTTGTGTTTATCCATACAAAACAAAAATATACTTAATAACAATTGCATTTATGTAGCACAGGCCCTGTGCTTAAAAATATTCCATTTTTATCACAACCATCCTGAAAGATAGGTGCTGCTATAATGCCCTTCTTTCAGCTGAAGAAACTAAGGCAGAGGTTAAGAGACTTGCTCAGAGTAACACAACTGGTAAGTGTCTAAAGCAGAATTTAGATTCATTTTTTTCCTAACCCGAGGCCAATTGCTCTTTCCATTATACTGCTTAGCTACCTCTAGGGGGCTGAATCTTTCATACAGGCACACAGACACGCAGATACCTACATTCTCACAGACAGCCATTATGCACTTTAACCCAACCAAGGTGAAGCCACATTTAAGCTACTTTTTTTTTTTTTGGCAAGCCCCAAGGAACTCCTATCTGACGCAGCCCTCCCAAGAGATCTTCCCTCTGAGATTTGGATATTTTTGATCATAATTCACCATTGGAAGATGACCTAAGCATGTATCTGAAAACTCTGACCTCCGTGAATCCAAAGCAAATGGGGCCCAACTTGTTTTATTCTGTCTCAAGCAGGAAGACTGTCTGGAAAATGATTGCTAGTTGAGATGTACCAAGGTTGGGTGGGTAGGTAGACAGAGGTACCTACAGTAGAGGTAGCTGAGCAGCCCAGGCAGAGCCTACCTACATACTAGCCTCCAAAATACCTTCAGGTGTTCCTGGAGGGAACAGCAAACAGAAGGAAGCTTCAAGGAGGAGCTGGTGCCCACACGGCACACCTCTCCCACAGCTCTCCATGCCCCAAGGCCCAGGAGAGGAAATCCTGACTTTTCTCCACTCTTCTACCAACTTCCCACCCAGAGGGGCTGGGAAAACAAGGAAGCAAGACTCTCCACCCCATTCATCTAGTGAATGCCACTGCTTTCAATCTGTTTTTAGTCTTTTTATTTTTATAGGACATTCTACCTCCATCCCAATCCACTCAACCAAAAATAGACTTGCACAAATTTTCTTGATTGTGTGTTTTATATATGTATGTGTGTACTATATAGTGCATCATAATGTAATATATGCATTTTTTTTTCACTTTTAAGACTTCCTTCAAAAATGTAATTAAGTTTAGTTATGGACATTTCTGGACTTTCTATTAACACCCACTCTTTCAGAAGTGGCTTTTATTTTATTTATTTATTTTTCAGAGCCAGTTCTGTAACTTTTCAGTGAATTCACAGTCTTCTTTTATCTCCCTTTGATCTGGATTCCGACACCTAACATGTCTCCAGGCCCTACTAAATTTGAAAGGCTGCACAGAGCCCCTGGAAAGGGTTTTGAAAAGGGTTGGGCAGAGTGTGAGCCTACTGGGCAATCACATGTATTTACTTTGAGAATATCGGTGGAGAAGGTACTGAGACAGCACCAGACTCCTCTTAGAAAGGCTGCAGACAGGGAGAGAAATGATACCATCACTTCTCCCATCAACTGAAATAGCTATAATCATTTAGTCCTGCTGCCTGAGGAACAAAATGGAATGGGGTCCAGAGTACTCAAGCAGTGATCATAGGATGACCATTTAGATTTGGAAGGGCTTCTAGGTCATAGAATTATGGATCCTAAGAGCTGGAAGGGAACTCACAGTCTAAGGATTCTTAGAATCTCCTGAGAATGATATAGAGAAGAGGGAATCTTCTAAAAATGCAGTGTTCTTTCTAGTAAACGGGGGTGCCAACTACTCTCAGCATGAAAATTTATGCTAAAATGGCTTTCGACAACTTGAAGCTCCTGAGTACATCAAAGGGATCCCCAGAAGGCCTTATATTTATTTGGACTATCACTGTTCTTCCTCTTTGACCTCCTAAGAACATGTCTTTTCCTTCTTTGCTTATCCTGGTATTTCCCCCTCTCATCCCATACCAGTCTGAGCTTTCTTAAGATCAGTGCCAAATGCCTGCACCCTTCGTGTAAGAACTCAGTTCAGTGGAGTTTCCTGGCCTGAACAAGAAAGGGGTTCACATGGCAACGGCCGAACATTAAGAGGAACACAAGCAGGCAGCAATCACCACCAAATTAGACAGGAGGGAACAACTCGGAAAGCAAAGAGCTCATTCTTCAGCTCAGAAGAGCACACTAAAGAGGTAAAGACCAAACCTCCTCCAAGGCTAGTCCTAACTAAAGACTTTTACACACAGAAGAGTGAACAATGTGATTATCTTCATTTAAAAAAAAAAATTGAATAGAAGCTTCAGCCCTATTCAAAATCTTATTGGCCTAAGCTTCACTTACATTGAAACCAATAAAATGAAAATGATAGTCAAAAATGAAAAAAGGAAAGGTTAGTTTTTTTGCCCAAGCAAATTAAAGGTTCTTATTAAAAGAGAAAAAAACCTTGAGGCTACTTGTTTTAACAAATGAATGAATGAGCTACAAAGGCCTTCATTAAGCATAACTTCATATTCAGCAAAGTTTCCTTCTTTTGAAAAAAATATACGCAAAGACTACAACAATGTAAACAGCAAAAGAACTAAACAATTAAAACTGAATGCTTTGAAATTAAAATAACCAAGCTGGGTCCCAGATAAGAGTTAAGGGAAGACATCTCTTCCCCCTTCCCTCTTCCCCCCCTCCCCCCTTATTTCTTTGAAGAGAGGATTTTGACTGTGGATGGAACTAAGCATGGAACACTGCACATAACAGCAAACTTTTTTCCAAAATCTTGGCTCATTTTGCTGAACATTTCTTTCTCTTTGAATTCATTATTATAAGGAATAACGCACTGGGAGGGGGAAGGGAGTGAAGGAAAGATATCACATTTGGAAATGTAGAAGATGCAAAAAACATCAAACATTTTTTAAAAATATCAAAACACAAGAAATTAATGCTAAAAAGTCATAACAACAAGCTAGATCCTAAAGGAGAGATATGTTCTTCCTTTTTTGTAGAGGTGGACTATAAGTAGAGTAATTCATATGTCTTAAAAATTTTGTTATGGCATAACTCTCAAGGATCGAGGAATATTTTAGGAAATGTGGGTATGTAATATCTATCTATCTATCTATCTAGATAGATATGTTTACATAAGTTCCCAAAAGAATTTCCTTTCTTATATTCTATCTCTTCAGTATCACAAACTCAACATGTTCAAAGTTAAATTTCTTTTCCTCCCCAAAACTGCCCTTCCTTCAAATCTCCCTCTTTCTGTGAAGGATACCATTATCCATTCAATCACCCACATCTACATCTCCCCTATCATTCTTAACTTTACATTTTCCCTTCCCCCTTCACTCACATAAAATCAGGTGCCAATTCTTATCTTACATTACATCCAAATCTCTTAAACTCTCAACAATTCCTTTTGCTTGGACTATTATAATAGTCTCTGAATTGAACTTCTTACTTCAATATGCTCTCCCCTCTCTAATTCATCTTCCACACAGCTGTCAAAATAATCTTCCCAAGACTTTGTGATTAGGTCACTTTTTTGCTCCAAAGTCTTCAGAGGATCCCAGATATTCTCTGAGATAAAATATACACTCCTCAAACCTGGTATTTAAAGTTCTCTGTAACCTGTCTCCAATCTACGTCCTCAGCCTTATTTCATATTATACTAAATTCTAACCAAACAGACCTATTAGCTACTCTCAGAATTCAACATTCTATTCTTCCTCTGTTTTTTCACAAATTGTTTCCTACTAATAGATTGCACTCCATTCCCCCAATTGTTGATAGTCTCTCTTTTCACTTACGTGAACTGGTACCGAGTAAAAAGAGCAGAACATTGTATACATTATCAGCAAGATTATGTAATGATCAACTGAAATGGATTTAACTCTTCTCAGTAATGTGGGTGATTCAAGACAATTCCAATAGACTTGGGATAGAAAATACCACCTGCAGCCAGATTGATTGTGGATTGAAGCCACTATTTTCACCTTTTTGTTTGTTTGCTTTTTCTTTTGTGTAGTTTTCTCCCTTTTAGTCTCATTTTTCTTGTACAACAAATATAGAAATATGTTGAAAACTATTTTTACATATTTGGAAAAATAAAATACTATTGAGAAAAAAGACTAATCCTTCCTCAAGTTACTTTTGTTACCTAACTATATAAAAGTTGTGTCCTCCATGATAGAAGTGATGGAATAAGTTTTTTAAGGGCAAGGATCATATTTTTTTTTCCCTGACACAAATGGGGTTAAGTGACTTGCCCAGGGTCACATAGCTAGGCAAGAGTCATACTTTAAACATTTTGTCTTTGTATCTCTAGCCCTGTGCCTTCCATATAGGCAGTGCTAAATTTAGCTTTGTTGAATAAATTCCCAACTAAGAACCATAATTAAAGGAATTCTTTGTGAAAAACAAAACAAAAAATCCTATGAATTGTACTGTTGTAAATATAATCTAGTAATTCATTGTAGAATTGGATATATTCTGGAAAGAGAAATATTAGGAGGTTTTACAAATCTGAAAAGAAGGGTAACTTCCTAAACTAGGGTAACACCTATGAAGCTTAGTGAGGGAGGCAGCTGAAATGGAGTAAAACAATGGATTTGGAAGCCAGAAAATTGGGGGAAGGGGGATCTTTCTGTCTTGGCTCTGCTATTAATCCAGTTTGAGGCTGGCCACTTCAATTCAGTTCTCTAAACCTTAGTTTCCTGATACATAAAATGGGGATTTGGACAAAGTAATCTCTTAAATCCTTTTCATCCCTAAATCCTGTAAGAAATTAGCTAATATCATTTTTCCCCCTCTTCAGAAAATCTAGCTCTTACAAATCCAAGTTTGGCTAGAACAAGTCACATTTTCATGCCAAAGGCTCAAACTTTCTCCCAAAACAGCCTTTCTTCTATGTCACTGAGAGATGGTAAATGTTTCTGAAATGTTATTATGCAATTCAGGCCTATTAAAAGATAGGATTTTTTTTTCAAAAACTTTTATTTTACTTATAAATAAATGTGATTTACCCATTTATATCTGGATAAATCAAATGTAGAACACAGGAAAATAATGAAATGGTGGTGGTGGTGGTTTTCATTGCATAATTCTAGCTAAATCAGATAGGTCTTTTAATCTATTTTCCCAAATTACTGAGGGTTTGTTGTATAGGGAATTGTATAAGGTAAAACTTTCAAAGGATTGTAAATGTCTCTTCTTTCACCCCCACCCCCTCCTCCATAAACCAAGAAAGGAAACATAGAATCTCTGGGAAAAAGCTTTAAAATTTGAGAGAGTCTCTTAGAGATTATTAGCACAACCTATTTTATTTTTATATTCTCTAAAAAAACTGGTGTTTATTTTCCTTCAGTGTATTCCATCTCTAGTAAAAATTACCGGGGGCTAAAAACTTAAAAGATCCACTCTGTAAGAATTCCTACTCTACCTAGAGGCTTGAGCAGAAGGTACAGATCAATTTTCAGTAGCAAGCTAAAGGCTCCATTCTTTGGTAGGGAATTGCTGAATGGGCACAGATGACACAGAACTTTTTCAGAACATCTAAAATCTCAAGTTGAATAGCAATGAATTCTAGAGCTGGGATAGTCCATGAACCCTGAAACTCCTCTTTTTGTCTTTTCAGCTGATGTCTTTTATTTCTAGTCCATCTAATCTAAATCTCTTCAGAATTTAGGATTAAGTTATGAACTGCTGTTCATGTAAGAGCACCATTCCTGTAGACCCAATGGGCTAGCATTTGCTTACATTGGACCTAGTACACAAGCTCCCTAATTTGTCTTATAGAACGACAATATCCACATGTCAAAGTGGAGAGTCCATGTTATAACTCAATGCAATGGCTAGTAGGTTCTGATTTTGTCAAAGGGTTCTGATCAGACCTAAGACAAGCAACCGCCAGGGGGCCAAGATCCCCAAAAGCTACCTGCATTTGACTAATGCAATTACTGGATGATGACAACAGCAACTTTCAAAACAGCATGCTGGGCAATGTTCCTGACCTTTAGGTCAGTTGGATTTTCAATGGCATAAAGTTGCTAGCACAAGCTTTCCCCAAGTTGTCTAAAGATTTATAATGTAGCTGTTATTATCCTTTCATCCATACACATGTAATTAAGTATTAATATTATGTATTACGTATATGTGTATATATATTCTTTCATTTGAAAGTCCACATTAGTGCCATCCAAGTGTGGTTCTTGCTGTTAGGAAGTCAAGAACATTTTCTTCATCTGTAAGACATTCAGGGCTCTGTCTGAACACTTGGGAACATTTTCCTTAAAAGTTAGGAAGGAAGCCAAATAGACCTAGACACATATAATCCTATGTATCTCTGTTCTTGAAGGTAGGAAAAAAGGCTATTCCATTCATTTTGTTTCTGGTTTGCTATTCAAGTCATCACAATATTGTACAGTTCTCTTACTTTCTTTACAATAAACTGTGAGTTATGGGGGACAACCAAATGGGAACACAGGCCTTCTGGTGTCTAGTCCAATCAAATTTCACTTGAGTTTCAACTGAATTAAAAAAAAATTGCTAAGGACCAACTGTCTTTCCTTCCACCCCCACCTCCACTCCAGGGTTATAGAACTGCAGGAGCTGATCTACCATAACCAATCTATGCTCTGTGAGCCATTTAGAAATAGGCAGTGGCAACTGCTGTTGGTTTAGTGCAAGATTTCTTCACCTGTGATGAGATGAAAGCCTAAGAGATTCAGACTTGCCCAAAGTCATAACCAGTAAGTGTCAGAGCCAAGATTTGAACTCAGGACATCACATCTCTCATTCTGCCCTACTAGGAGCTGTTAACCATTTGGGGGTCAAGAATCCCTTTGGCTGGTAACAATCTATAGACTCCTGGTTAATTTTTTTTTTAAATTCATAACTGGAAAAAATGCTAAATTTCAATTAGAAGTTAATAAAAATAAAGATGGGGGCAGCTAGGTGGTGCAGTGGATAGAGCACCAGCCCTGAAGTCAGGAGGACCTGAGTTCAAATCTGATCTCAGACACTTAACACTTCCTAGCTTTGTGACTCTGGGCAAGTCACAACCCCAACTGACTCAGCAAAAATAAAAATAAAGATGATTTTTTTTCTCATCCATTTTATGGACCCCTTGAAATATAAAGGTGGTATATGGATCACAAGTGAAGAAGCCCTGAAATATACCAACAGCAAGCTGCCACTGCCTATTTCTAAATGGCTAAAGTGAGATTTAGAGCATATATTGATTACGTAGATCAGCTCATATAGCTCTATAGCTCTTGGGGGGACAGCTTGCCCTGAGCAAGTTTTTTTTTTTTTTTAAACTCAGTTGATTAGACTGCAGAAGGCCTGTGTTTCCATTTGGTTGTCTCTCACTTTATTGTAAGAAAGCTACTAAGTCATGAAGCTTTAGCGAAAGGAGAGCTGCAAAATATTGTGATGACCTGTATAGCAAACCAGAAATAATCAGATTACCAGGTAACTGAAAGTGAACTTCCCCTGACCTGCCATATCCTTTTCAAATTCAGACTATCATTCTGAAGACTCAGCAACCTTATGTGAAGAATCTGACTACCAAGGGAAATGGGACAAAATGGGGGAAATAATGTGTCTTTGGCAAATGGGGACCAGGAGGACAGCAGGGCCAAAGAACCTTCAGAAGACCCTTCTAGACACCAAAGTCACTTCCAACTAGACTTCAAGAGATTTTTCTAAATGGACATTTTTTTAAAGGAACAAATTCTACCCTAACCTACTTCTTTCCTCAGATACCATAGATATGGATTAGTCCTTAATCCAGTTAGTGATCATACTAGAAGCATGTAGGGAAACTAGAGATTCTCTGATCCAGTCAGCCTTTGTATTGCACGAAGATTTTCCATATAACAATGTCACTCAGCATTTTCATCTCCTTGGGAAAATCATGATATACAAAATTTATCTAGATTGTGATGGGTGCTATCTTTCAATTCCTAAAATATTCTGCTTCCTTCTTCAATGCTCATAACTCTTTCATACTTAAAAAAAAACTAAAAACAAACAAAAAAATCTCTAAAACCCAAAACCTTCATTTGAACCCTACCTACCATCTGTGGCAGCTTCTGCTCTTCATCTGTTTTCCTTTTCTCTGCTAAACACATTATGAAAACTGTCTGCATTCTATTGCGTCCACCTTTCTCAATCTCTTCTAAATTTCCTATAAGTAGGTTTCCCAATTCTTCATTCAATTAAAACTTTTTTCTTCAAAGTTACCCATTCCCTTAATTGCCAAACCCAGTGTCCTTTTTTCAGTCTTCAGTCACCTAGACATCTCTGTAGCATATGACACTTGGTCCCATTCTCTTGGCTATACTCATTTCTCTGAGTTTTCATGATTGTTTTCTCCTTGTTCTCCAATTTGTTTAAACACTTCTCAGTCTCTCTTGCTGGTCCCTTCATTGAGATCATGCCCACTCTGTAGTAAAATTCTCCGTGACGGGTTCAATATTCTCTTTTCTATCATTTTTATTTCTCACCTGGTGATTTCATAAGTTCCTATAGGTCCATTTATAACTTTCTGATCCGTTTGCCTAGCCCTAAAATTCTTTTCCTTTCTCTAGATTGGAAGTCCTAAAGGTATTGTAAACTCAATATTTATCTTTCCCTTGGGTTCCTCTATCTTCTCAGTCACTCCAGGCTCAATACTGCTGTGTCACCTCTACTTCTCACTCTCACCCAATATATTCCATTCATTATCAACTTTTGTCATTTTTGCCTTGACAGGATCTTTTATATAGGTTCTCTCCACTCACACAGTCATCATCCTAGCTCAAAGTCCTCATCTCCCAGACTCTTTTTAAAAGCTATCAAATTTGTCTCTTTTTACTCCAATCTGCTGCTCCAAACCTTGCACTATACCAAGTGCAAGCTGCCACTAGCCAAAAGGCTAAAGTGAGGTTCAAAGTTTAAATTGATTATGATAGATCAACTCTTTCGGTTGTATGGGAGGAAGACTGGGAAGGAGGGGAAGGAAGGGGGAGCGAACAATTTGCCTTTAGCAGTTTTGTTTTGTTTTGTTTTGACTCAGTTGAAACTCAAGTGAAATTTGACTGAACTAGACACCAGAAGGCCTGTGTTCAAGTGTTCAGACAGAGCCCTGGATATCTTACAGATGAAGAAAATGTTCTTGAATCCTTTTTTTTTTTTTTTAATTAAAAGCTTTTTATTTATAGAACATATGAGTGATTTTTCTACATTGACCTTTGCAAAAATTTTTTTTGTTCCAAGTTTTTCCCCTCCTTCCCCCTACCCCCCCCAGATGACAGGTAATCTAATACATGCTAAATATGTTAAATTATATGACAAATCCAATATATGTATACATATCCATATAGTTATCTTACTGCACAAGAAACATCAGATATAGAAAGAGAGAAAGAAAACAAAACAAAACAAACAAAAAAAAAAAAAACAAAAAACCATACAACCTAAGAAGGAAAACAAAATGCAAGGAAATATTCACAGAAAGTGTTAAAATGCTGTGTTATGGTCCACACTCAGTTCCCACAGGCCTCTCTCTGGATGTATATGACTATCTTCTTGCTGAATAATAGGAACTGGTTTGAATCACATCATTGTTGAAGAGAACCATGTCCATCAGAATTGATCATTGTATAGTCTTGTTGCTGTGTATAATGTTCTCCTGGTTCTGCTGATTTCACTCAGCATCAGTTCATGTAAGTCTCTCCAGGCCTCTCTGAACTCATCCTGCTGGTCGTTTCTTATAGAACAATAATATTCCATAACATTCATATACCGTAATTTATTCAACCATTTTCCAGTTGATAGGCATCCTTTCAGTTTCCAGTTTCTTGCCACTACAAAAAGGGCTGCCACAAACATTTTTGCACATGTGGGTCCCTTTCCCTCCTTTAAGATCTCTTAGGGATACAGGCCCAATAGAAACACTGCTGGGTCAAATGGTATGCACAATTTGATAACTTTTTGAGCATAGTTCCAGATTGCTCTCCAGAATGGTTGGATCCAACAATGTATCAGTGTCCCAGTTTTCCCACATCCCTCCAACATTCATCATTATCTTTTCTTGTCATCTTAGCCAATCTGACAGGTGTGTAGTGCTATCTCAGAGTTGTCTTAATTTGCATTTCTCTGATCAATAGTGACTTGGAGCACCTTTTCATGTGACTAGAAATAGTTCAATTTTTTCATCTGAAAATTGTCTCTTCATATTTTTTGGCCATTTATCAATTGGAGAATGGCTTGAATTCTTATATATTTGAGTCAATTCTCTATATATTCTAGAAATGAGGCCTTTATCAGAATCTTTGAATGTAAAAATGTTTTCCCAGTTTATTGCTTCCCTTTTAATCTTGTCAAGCATTCATTTTGTGTGTACAAAAACTTTTTAACTTGATATAGTCAAAATTATCTATTTTGTGATTAATGATGATCTCTAATTCTTCTTTGGTCACAAATTCCTTCCTCCTCCACAGGTCTGAGAGGCAAACCATCCTACATTGTTCTAATTTGTTTATAATATCATTCTTTATGTCTAGATCATGAATCCATTTCAATCTTATCTTGGTATACAGTGTTAGGTGTGGATCAATGTCTAGTTTCTTCCATACTAGTTTCCAATTTTCCCAGCAGTTTTTGACAAATAGTGAGTTTTTATCCCAAAAGCAGGGGTCTTTGGGTTTATCAAACACGAGATTACTATTGTCATTGAGTATTTTGTCCTGTGAACCTAACCTATTCCACTGATCCACTACTCTGTTTCTTTGTTCTTGAATTCTTAACTGTAAGAACCACACTTGGATGGCACGTATGTGGACTTTCAAATGAAAGAACATATACATATATATTTGTAACATATAAATAATATAAAATTCTGGTCTGACTTTGTCAACCTCCTTCTCAGTAAACTTTAGTAGTTCCCTATAATTTGGATCAAATATAGTTTTCTTTTAGCATTTAAATCTCTTACTAACCTGGTCCTTTCCTATTTTTTCCAGTTTTTTGGCCAGTTCTCTCCTCCATTCATTCTAAGGTTTTTTTTTGTCCTACTTGCTGTTCCTATTTCTATGCTTTCTGATTGCCTGTCTTCATGTCTGGAATGCTTGACTATTTCATCAATTTCATTGATTAGTTTCCTAGCTTCCCCCAAGACTATTCAAAATCCTACCTTCAGAAATATGCATTTCTCTCCCCAGCACCAAGGACAGGGATTAACACTCAGTAGGTGCTTAATACTTATTGAACTGAATTTCCTACAGATTTATCACAATCCTGAGTTAGTAGATTAGACCCAAGAAACTGCAGTGAGGTACAAAAGGCTTAAGTGGCAAGCTTAAGGCCATAGAGATAGTAAAAGTCAGAGGTAAGTATTAAAACCAAGCCTTTCCCCAACCACACTAAGCCCTAATCTTTTAACTTCAGCAGTACAAGAGAGAACAAAGAATAATGTTCTTTTAAAACATCTCACTCCATCTCTGCATAAGTGGTGCAATGGAAGAAAAAAAAAAGCAGAATTTGTAGTCAGAGATCCTGAGTTCAGATTTTTACTTCATCATTTACTCTCTGTGAACTCAAACAACATCCATATATCTTCTATAGAATACAAACCCTCTCTAAATCAGAGCACATGATGTTCTATGGCTCCTTCCCGCTCATGATCGACAATCCTCCCATCTTTCCATCTCTCCTATATGTATTTAAGCTAACAATATTTTTTTTGTGAATTTATCCGCTGAACACATCATTTTATTGGCATAGGGAATAACCAAAGGAAATTCTAATGCAAATCCATACATGCTCTTCAATTAATTTAGAGTCATAGTTGCCTATGGCACTGAGACTGTGACTTGCCCAGAGTAACTCAGCCAGCATGTGTCACAGGTAACAGATTTGAGGGAGTCTTGAGGGAGCTCAGGTTTTACTGATGTTTGCCCAGCTCTAGCCAATATCTCCTGGAAAGTAAAGACCCACTGAGGGATCATGATGTGGCAGAGAGAGAACACTAGAATGAGACCATTTATCTGCCTAGTTTTCTTTCTAACCCACTATGTGATTCTTAAAGTTGCTTCACTTTAGTTTTATCATCTGTCAGTCTTGAATAATTGTATCTATCCTATCTACCACAGCAGGAGTTGTGGTGAGATATTTATTGTGAGATATCAAATGAGGTATAATCAGCTTGAAAGTGCTTTGGAAAAGCAGGATGATTTCAGAGAGGCCTGGACAGACTTGCATGAACTGATGCTGAGAGAAATGAGCAGAACCAGGAGATCATTATACACGGCAACAACAATACTATATGATGATCAATTCTGATGGACGTGACTCTCTTCAACAATGAGGAGATTCAAACCAGTTCCGATTGTTCAGTGAAGAAAGCCATATACACCCAGAGAGAGGGATATGAAATGTGGACCACAACATAACATTTTCATGTTCTCTATCGATATTTGTTTGCATTGTTTATTTTCTCTGATTTTTTTCTTGTAGATATGATTTTTCTTGCACAAAAATGGTGTGTGGAAATATGTATACATGTATTCGATTTGTCAAATATTTTAACATAATTAACATGTAGTGGATTTCCTGCCATCTAGGGGAGGGGTGGGGACTAGAGAGGAAAAATTTGTAACAGAAAGCGTTGTAAGGGTCAGTGTTGAAGAATTACCTATACATATGTTTTGCAAATAAAAAGCTTTAATACAGAAAAAAAATGATAAAAAAAAAAAGAAAGAAAATGCTTTGGAAAGTATCAAGTATCAATCCATATATATCTCTTATTCAGCATTGTCTGGGCATTTAAGCTTGATGTCTTCAAGTCAGTCAGCAAGCATTAAGCATTTTCTATTTTCCAAGTACTGGGCTAAATTTTGGGTATGCAAGGAAAAGTACAAAACACGCTTTAATGGAGGAAATTACTAGCTAAAAGCTACAATATACAATATACACACAGTATGAATGAAAAGTAATTATAAAGAGAAGAGGGGGGAAAGCAGGAAAGGCCTCCTTTGTAGGACGGGATGTGAGTTTAGTCTTTTTTTCCACAATTAATAGTATTTTTTTTCCCAATCATATAGTTTTCAACATTTACTTTTATGTTTTTGATTTTTTTTCCCCTCTCCTCCCTCCTTCCTAAAATAGCAAGCAATCTGATATAGGATAACTTATTTCTACATAAGCCATATTGTAAAAGAAGAATCAGAACAAAAAGGAGAAAGAAGAAAAAAAGTAAAAATAGTATGCATCAGTCTGCACCAAGACTCCACAATTCTTTCTCTAGTCTCTAGATATGTGTAGTATTTTCCACAGTGAATCTTTTGGAATTGTCTTAGATCATGGTATTGCTGAGAAGAGCTAAGTCTATCAAAGATTATCATTGCAAAATGTTGCTGTAACTGTACATAATGTCTGAGGAATGTCTTAAGGAAACCAAGAAAGTTGGGGTCAGAGGAGAGGAGGGAAGAGCACTCCAGGAATGGGCAGTGCAATTGTATGGAATGTGAAGATGAAATGTCATGTGAAGAACTTCAGAGTACATGGACGGGAATACAGTATAAGAAGACTGGAAAGGCAGGAAAAGGGCCATGTTGTGAAAGGCTTTATAACTCAGAGTTTATAGCTGCTCCTAAAGAAAGGTATAGGGGAAGTATCACTACTAGGTAATGTCTGCAGTAATATATTTCAGTTTTTTGTTGGTTAGCTTTTATTTATTTTTTCATTTCTTTGCATACTCTATATTGATATGAGTCCAGGATTCTTTAGGATAAGTCTTCAATAATTTCTGGCGGACAATGGCTTACATTTTTATGGATTGTATTGCTATTGTTATAATTTCCTTTCCTCCATAGCCTGGTTAGTCAAAAGATCTTGATCTCTCCAAACTCAAAATATTAGACTATTGCAATAAGGAACTTGAAAGATGATCACCAGAAATCTTTTTAACCAGGGAGGAAACTGATGCCACCATTGAGAAAGTGTGCCCCAGGTCATACTAAAATAGCTTTTCTTTTAAAAGAAAGACAAAAGTAAACAATTATGCAGCATTAAAGGTTACACCTGCAACCCAACTCCCACTCCCCCAAGCAGTTAGAAAATGCAGATGTTAAGGTCGGGTAAAGTCCATTTAATTCATATACACACACCCCAGCCTATACATCATAATAGAATTTTGCCTTTTCTGGTTTCCTAGAGGAGGTTCAGAGCAAAAGAAGTCTCCTTAAAACTTTCTAAGGGTAAATGAAATTGATTACTCTGGAAAGGAGACTGAAGCATCAGAAGTTCAGTATTTTTTTTAATAATTCTATTTTTAGCAAGTTTAGATAATAATAATGATGATAACTTCTACTTTAGGGCACTTTATTTTTTATAATTTAACTTTGTTATTCTATACTTAAATACCAATTTAAATGAGTATCTCTACATACAAATAATGAAAAAAAAAAGATATTCTATAGCTTTTTACAAAGTGCTTTTTTTCTCATACCACTATTATGTTATCATTACTTATAGCTGACATTTTGCTTTTGCAAAAATCTTTACCCATATTATCTTACAACTTGCATTATCTTATTTGGTCTTTACTACTGGGTAAGATAGGTGTTATTACTACTTCCATTTTATAGACTAGAAAAATTAAGTTCATATGTTGAGTTGCTTAGGATACAGTGTCTGAGATGAATTTGAACCTAAGCCTTTCTGATACAAATGAAGTTCTATTAGCCACTACACCAGGCTGCCTCAGATATGGAACGTTTTATCCCTAATTAAAGAAAATCGAACTTAGAAGACTCAACTTGCCTAAGGTAACACAGTGAATAAGGGAGTTGAGGAGGGTCTCTTCTGAGTACCAAGTCCACCTGTTCTCTACTTCTGGTCCAGATTAAAAAGTCAGTTGCTAAGCACTTATTAAACATCTATTATGTGCCAGGTGAGCTAAGCAAATAACTGGGGATACAACAACAACAACAACAACAACAACAAATTTGGCAAGAGATAATCCCCTCCTCTGAAAGTGTTCAAAGATCTAATGGAGGAGACAACAATCACAAACGACACAGGAACATATATGAACAAGAACTATTACAAACAAATTACATACACACACTAAATTGGACATAGTCAACAGAGAGGATTTATTAGAATTAAGAGGGACCAAGAAAGACTTCTTGTAGCAGATGGAATTTTAGCTAGGTGTAGAAGAAATAGGGGCAGAGAAGAGAGACTATTCTAGGCATGGAAGAAAGCTAGAGAATGTCCATTATTAGTTCATAATTTTTCTTTGGAATGGAGTATCTAAGTAACCCTAATTTGGTTTTCATCTGGCTCATACCTTTTCATTTTGCTCACAAGAATATCAGAAGAGACTTTTATCTCTCATGTTCTGCTCCACTTTTTGCATTTATTGGTTCTCTTGGGCTCCCCCAAAAGGAAGTAATGGATTGTCTTGTGCAATGAATAGTCACAAAGCCAAGGCCACTGAATCAGAGTAAGATCACTGGTGAGGAGTAAAACTACTGGAAAGGGTGGGGGGTGGTAGATTATGAAGAACTTTGAATGCCAAACAGAGGATTTTATATTTGATCTTTGAAGTGATAGGGAGCCAATAAAGTTTACTGAGGAGGGGTGAGGTAGTCAGGTCTTCATCTTAGCTGGGAGCTGATTGGAACATGAACTTTAATGGGAGAGACTTGTGGCATAGAGACTGTCTAGGTGACTATTGAAATAGTCCATAAAAGCCTGTACCAAGATGGTAGCATTGTCAGAAAAGAAAAAGCAATTTGAAAGATGTTAATAAGACAAATCAACAGACTTCAAAAACACATTCAGGGTGGGGGGGAGAGAGGATGGGGAACCAGTTGGAGATAAAATGAGGTACCAAGCATCAATTAATGGGAATTCACTGAGTTTCCAAATTCAGTGGAATTTCAAGGCTCTCTGGGCATGAAATCTGAATGAATCCCTCCTATTCAGAGTTCAATTCTAATTCTGACTCCATTCTGATTCCAACTCACCATTAAAGGTGATCCTCTCTGTTGTAAGTCAGGAAAAACCCCCATTAACCAAGAAGAAATGCAGTCAGGGTTTTGCAGTGCCTTTACAAACAACAGTGTCTGTGTGGAGCCCCGAGAACCTTCCATGGGAGTTTAAACTTCACAGGGAATATTTTTTTCTACTCATTGTGTCTACCAGGCTAGAGAAGGCAGATCTTTATCAAAACCCGTTTTGAC
The DNA here is from genome assembly GCA_023553655.1 of Myrmecobius fasciatus. NCBI lineage: Eukaryota > Metazoa > Chordata > Mammalia > Dasyuromorphia > Myrmecobiidae > Myrmecobius > Myrmecobius fasciatus. Next base: position 230,191 of record JAJPUD010001694.1, on the reverse strand, counting down.
AGTATTATAACTAAAATGATTAATGCTGTTACTCACAGACTCTTAAGTAATTACCAGGAGGTGAAGAACTCTCTCGCCTCCTTTGCAGAGAGTGCTGGAAGCAGGTTTGGTCTGTTATGGAAGCATACATGATGTTATTTGAACTGGAGAATAACCCCCAACTAATTTAATATCAGGTCTAGATTTTCAAAAGCACATATCCCAGGAGAGCTTCTTAGCTGTGTTTAAAGATATGGCAATTTCCTTTCATCTTACTTTTATTGTAATAAATTGAGGTCACTCATCTACATACAATTATCATCCCCCAACTCTGTTCAAATTCAAAACTCTTAAAATACATTGTGGAAAAGTTTCTTTAAAAATATGAGAGGCTGTCTAGCTAGCAGGTTTTAAGAATAGAGTCTTGGGAAAACCAGTTCCAATTGTTCAGTGAAGAAAGCCATATACACCCAGAGAGAGGGATATGAAATGTGGACCACAACATAACATCTTCATGCTCTCTATTGATGTTTGCTTGCATTGTTTCCTTTCTCTGATTTCTTTTTTCTTGTACATACAATTTTTCTTGCACAACAATGATAAGTATGGAAATATGTATACATATATTCGATTTATCAAGTATTTTAAAGTAATTAACATCTAGTGGATTTCCTGCCATCTAGGGGAGGAGGGGGGGGCTGGGGGCAGGGGGATTTGTAACAGAAAGCTTTGTAAGGGTCAGTGTTGAAGAATTACCCATGCATACGTTTTGCAAATAAAAAGTTTTACCTCTCTATGCTTCCTCATTTGAAAAAATGTTGACATCCAAATTGTGTCATGTAAAATATAAATGTAGGCGGTTTTATTTTCTTTTTGGCTCACTCATCTTTTTCCTTCTCTAGAACCAAAGACCTAAGGTTACTATAGAATTTATAAGCAAAACAAAACAAATCAACAGGAATTTCATTAGGAAGTTTATTATAGGTACTTCAACTTCTTGTCCCTTTGAAGATCCCCAGGTACCCAGAAGAGACTGTCAGCAACTAGGAGAGCCCTTCACTCAGAATGTCAGGTGCTTTCATGTGACAAGGTTTAAAAAGATATGGACTATTCTCACTCCATCTTTTTGTTCCATCATCACTTAGACCTATCTTCCATAAACTCCTTGAAAGCAGCTGCTGTTTTCTTTTGCATCATTTGTCCTTGCAATAATGTATAAGTCAAATTTGCTGCTAATTTCCATGCAAATTCAGCGAGTCTACTAAACTTTGTTTCCAATTTTGAAGGAGAATAAGATTTTGAATACTTTGTAATTGAATAAATGTATCTTAGATTAGGTTACCAAAACAAATTTTCAAAAAGAGAAGCTGTTACAATGAGTCCAAACCAATATTCCAGCAAGTACTATTTCCACCCAATAATTTATAAACAACTTTTCCCAGTCCCTCCTCAGATGTGCTAAAAACCAGTCCAAAGAAAGTAGAATTAAGATTTCTAATAAGACTCTGTTATTCAGCTTCTCCATATCCTAGGACAAATGGCTCATATTTTAAGAGCCAAAATTTCCTCATTTATAAAACAGAATAAAAGTCACCTATTAAGTCTAGCACTACCAAAAAGTCTGGTTTTGCTCAGGTTCTATTTTCTTTCATTCTATCCCTCACCTCTTCTGTTAAAGGGCCAGGACACTGTTTTTATTCTATCTGCCCACAGGACCCAGCATTTTTCACTCTTGTACTGGCTTAGTAAGCTAAATTCATTCAGAAAAATGAAAGCCATATAAGTAAGTCAGTAAAAAAACCTCAAAAAAAAAAACCCATAAAGTCTTCTTCCATTCTTTGTTGTTATTAAATCATACCAGACTCCATGTGACCCCATTAGGTGTTTTCTTGGTAAAGATACTGGAGTGATTTGCCACTTCCTTCTCCAATTCATTTTATAGATGAGGAAAGTGAGGCAAACAGGATTAAGCGACTTGCCCAGGGTCATCCAGCTAGGTTTGAGGGTTGATTTGACCCAGCTGCCCAATGAAATCAAATCCTATTTAGATAAATGTTTGCTTCATTGAAAATAATTCCCACCAAATAATAAATAGCTATTGATAAGGTTTGCAGTGCACTTAACTAGCAATTCTCTCATTTATTCCTCACAGGAAGCCAGTGTTAAAACACATTCTGCAAACTTGTTAATTTATTTGTCCAGGGTCAAAGATTACTTTTAAGTATATTCCACCAAATATGTACCAGTGGTTTAAAACAAACCCTAAATTTGGAGAAATACATTACTTATTAACTATATGTACTAGTAGTAGAACATAAACTTCTTGAGGGCAGAGATTGTTTCATTTTTGTACATTGCTTGGCTCATAATAGCCACTAAACAAATACTTGTTTAATTGAATTGTCCAAGTCCCCAAATCCTCTGGGCCTCATCTTTCTTATTTGTAAAATGAAGGTAGAATTATCTTTACAAATACTACCACAATCTGTTGTTTACTTTTATTGGATTTTAATATCCACAAAATACTAAGAAGCTCTGGCCAGTTTGAATGATAAATGAGCTGCATTAGATACTTAATGGGATCTTTAATATAGCTTACTTCTAACCCTATAGAAATCCTACCTTATCTTTCCCATACCTTTCCTTAAATCTTCTATAAAGGCTTCAATGGGCTAGAGTGCTTCCTCTACTTCCCCTCATATCTTAAGAATTTTCAATTTTCATATAGCATTTGAGCTATCCCTCTCTTTTTCATTTCTCCCTCTTAGTCTCATTTTCTCCAGCATGTCACTACTGTTCCAGTGGTACCAATCATACATTTCAATAACCATGCTTTCCACAGAAATAGTCTGTAAATAGTTTTCACCAATTGAATTCCATCAGGGATCCATAGAAGAGGTGTCAAAACTCTGAGATACCACCACACCTCTTAGGATTGGCTAAAATGACAAGAAAAGATAATGACGAATGTTGGCTGGGATATGGGAAAACTGGGACACTGATACATTGTTGGTGGAACTGTGAACAGATCCAACCATTCTGTATAGCAATTTGGAACTATGCTCAAAAATTTATCTTCTTCTTCTGGTTTTATTTGATTTTTCTTGTGCAGCACAATAATTGTATAAATATGTATGCATATATTGAATTTAACATATATATATATATATATATCTACCATGTTTAACATATATTGGACTACTTGCCATCTAGGGAAGGGTGTGGGGGAAGGGAAGGAAAATTGGAACACAAGGTTTTGCAAGAGCTGATGTTAAAGAATTGTCCAAGCATATGTTTTGAAAAATAAAAAGCTTTAATTAAAAAAAAAATCTTTAAAAAAAAAGAGGTGTAACCTGTCAGATTGGCTAAGATGACAGGAAAAGATAATGATGAATGTTGGAGGGGATGTGGGAAAACTGGGACACTGATACATTGTTGGTGGAACTGTGAATGGATCCAACCATTCTGGAGAGCAATCTGGAACTATGCTCAAAAAGTTATCAAACTGTGCATACCATTTGACCCAGCAGTGTTTCTACTGGGCCTATATTCCAAAGAGATTTTAAAGGAGGGAAAGGGACCCACATGTGCAAGAATGTTTGGGGCAGCCCTTTTTGTAATGGCTAGAAACTGGAAATTGAAAGGATGCCCATCAATTGGAGAATGGCTGAATAAATTATGGTATATGAATGTTATGGAATATTATTGTTCTGTAAGAAACGATCAGCAGGATGATTTAAGAGAGGCCTGGAGAGACTTGCATGAACTGATGCTGAGTGAAATCAGCAGAACCAGGAGAACATTATACACAGCAACAAGACTATATGATGATCAATTCTGATGGACATGGTTTTCTTCAGCAATGATGTAATTTAAACCAGTTCCTATTGTTCAGTGATGAAGATAATCATATACATCCAGAGAGAGGCCTGAGAGAACTGAGTGTGAACCATAACACAGCATTTTAATGCTTTCTGTGAATATTTCCTTGCATTTTGTTTTCCTTCTTAGGTTGTTTTTTTCTCTCTCTCTCTTTCTAGATCTGATGTTTCTTGTACAGTAAGATAACTGTATAGCTATGTATACATATATTGGATTTGTCATATAATTTAACATATTTATCATGTATTAGATTACCTGTCATCTAGGGGTGGGGGGTGGGGGGTGGGGGGAAGGAGGGGAAAAGCTTGGAACAAAAAAAAAGTTTTGCAAAGGTCAATGTAGAAAAATCACTCATGTTTTGTAAATAAAAAGCTTTTAATTTAAAAAAAAAGGTGTCAGAGAGTAAACAAATGAAAATGGGATTAAGAATTCCAGTACTGGTAGTGTCACTTGATTATTGTGTTGCCATATGCAAGTTGCCCTTGTGAATTTTTTTACTCCCTGACACAAGATCATAGAACCATAGAATGTAAATACCATTGAATATGAATATAGACTCATAGAATGTCAGAATTAGAAGGGAGCTTAAGGAATCTTATTTAGCCCATCCTAAGTAAGGATACAGGGGAGTCTATTTTTTCATTAGTTCCCTGGCCAGGGGATCCTAGAATCCACCTCAAATGAAGAAGAGGCTCCCTGTAGACCAACTGTGGGTCTACTTCCTCAAGACTCAGACAAAATAAAAATCAACAACACTATTCTTCTGATAAATATCTTACCCCTGATACCTTAGTCCTTCCTCTATGCTCTACAGTTCCCAGCATAGTCATCTACCCTACTTATAACTAACAAAGATATGTAAGCTTTCCATTTCTGCCCTGCAGCTGAACTTTCTTTTACTCGAGTTCCCCAATTAATGTGAATCCTTGTAAGTAGGGCTATCTTGATTTTTTAAAATTTATATTCCCATTACATAGAAGATATTATGCATTTAATAAATGTATTTGTACTTATCCATCCACCCTACATCAGTAAGTCCGTTGCCTACATTTATTTTTTGATAGCTCTCAGTGTTACAATGTTTTTCTTTTTAAGTCAACTTCTGCTTCTCTGTAACTTTCACTTTGGAATATTGAGCTCAAAGTGGGCAATCTAGAACAAGATACAAGGTCCCCTAGACTGGGACCCAGCTGTCATTTGAGTTACAGTTCTTCATTAGGACAAAGAGAATTAAAGTGGAATATCTAGAAATAAGAGGAGCTCCCCCAGACTCACTCAATTCACAAAAGATTACCAATTTTTTTTTTAAATACCAAGATTTTTTTGATAGCATGAATGAGAATGGAATATTAAACCCAGTGGTATGGGGCAGGGGGGAGAGGGGGAGCGGGAGAGAGAAGAACTGATACAATACAACTAACTACTCCCATTCAGTGCTTGGTTTCCATTTCAATATGCTAAGCACTGGGCTGGTTTCAAAACTCTTAACACCCAAACTGAGTCATGGACTTTTATTGCCAAATAGTTAGCTGCTAATTAAGTAGGAGTGAGTGGCAGGGAAGGCCTTCTCCAGGCTTATTATTCCAGCTTTGAGCCAAGAAAATATAAACTGGGAACAAAATAGACACTTTTTAGGGGGAAATAATGCCAATTTGGAGGAGGAATATTGTTGTTTTACTCAAGTGCACAGCGGGAGAGGGGTAGACTAGGGATTTATAATAAGTTTATCTTCCAAACAAAAATCAAAGCACAGAAGGATGAACAGATGTGTACAGAGTTGCCCTGGCTTTGCCCTACACACACACACACACACACACACACACACACACTCACACTTCATTTCTTCATTCTTAGCTAGCTTCCTGCACATCAAGGTTTTTTCTAGGGTGGTCCAATTCGTCTGTTTCTCAATTAGCACTAAAGTTTTGCCTGCCTTTAGAACAAAACAACCCCCACACTTCCCAACAGTAGAACCCCACCCCCAATAAGTCAATGTTATGATAACTCGTTTTACAGGTGGGAAGCTAAAGGATTGGAAGTTACCCCTTCAGCGGTTCCCAAAGCCCAGTGCTCTTACTACTATAGGACTGTGAGTAGGGAGGGAAGGGGGAAAGGACTGGAATTGCTTGGTTGGAGGGAGGAGGGGAATGAGAATCTCCCATCTCCATTTGTATATTCCCTCAGGGAATAATGCTAAAATGTGGCTTTTGCAAAGACTCTTATTACAAGAACCCAGCTATTGGTCATCTTTACAAATGGTGATCAAATTCTACACTTTACCCCACCAATTAAAATCTTCATTTGAAACTTTTTTCTTAACTCTTGATCTGCCTAGAACGTGTCAGTCCCTTTTACTTTGCCTCTCCCCAAGTACATAGGCACCTTTCCCCCACCCCTCACAAAATTGCTGAATACACTATTCTTTATAGTCCAAAGTAAAATATTTTATTCATTCATTATTCATTCAATGCCTACTCTTGGGGGGTATTGGGGAAAGATACCAGATGTTTTAGACTGATAGGAAGATGTAATACAAACATCAAGTCTTTCAACTTTGTTAAATGTTTGTTTCAACATTGTTAAATGTTTGATAAATGCTATAAGAGAATATAGGTGGCATAAGTGCCTTACAGGGAATCAGGAAGTCTCTTCTTCCTGAATTCTAATCCAGCCTTAGATACTTACTAGTTGTGTGATCCTGGGCAAGTCACTTAACCAGCTTGCCTCAGTTTTCTCATCTGTAAAATGAATTGAAGGACATGGCAAACCACTCCAGTGTCCTTGTCAAGAAAATACCAAATGGGGACATGACTGAACATTTAATAGAAACAACAAATGCCAGAAACTATTAAGTGTTGATAATTAAAAAGAAAACACAAAACACTGTTCCCTTCCCTCTACTAGCTCACATTTTAATTGGGGAGACGTCATGAAAACAATAATACAGACATTGTAAATGAAAGATAATCTAAAAGGGAAGGCACTAGCAATAGCAGGAGGTGGGGGAACAGGAAAGGCCAGAGAAACCAGGACAAAATGAGGAGGGAGAGCATTCTAGGTTCTCTCTTTAATACATGACATTTAACTTTCTAGGCTGGGAGAAGGTGTGGAATCACAGGAAAAAAAAAATGGGATGAATTTGTAAGATAGAATGTCACATGGAAGGGATCTCAAAAGCAACTTGGTAATAGAATGTGAAGAGCGGAGTAAAGTGTAAAAAGACTGGAAAGTTAAGAAGGATTTTTAATGTTAAGTAGAGGATTTTATATTTGAGGAAATAATCAGCCAGGAGTTGGTAGAATAGAGAATAATTTCAAACAAGCTTTTTAGGAAGATCTGTTTCAGCAGCTTCAGGGGAGGATGAATTGGAATGGGAAGAGACTTGTGGCAGAGAACAGAAAGCTATTTGTGTAGAACAGTCCCAAGGTAATGAGGGTCTGCACCTGACTGGTAACTGAAGAGACTAGAAGGACATAAAGACAAATGTTGTGAAAGTAGAAACTATAAGACTTGGCACCAGTGTATATATGGAATGACTACAGGTGAGGAGGATCACAAGGTCAGAAATCTGGGAAAATGGTGGTGCCCTCACCAGTAATGTTGGTGTTCAGTGGTTTCACTTGTGTCCAATTCTGTGACTTCATTTGAGAGATATGGGAAAGGTTTGCCACTTCTTTCTTCAGTTAATTTTAGAAGAGGAAACAGAAACAAACATGGTTAAGCAACTTGCCTAGGATCAGACAGCTAGTAGTGAAAATGGCAATTAATTTGAAGTCAAAATCTGAATTGAAAACCAAGCTCTACCACTTACTAGCTATGTGGCCCTTAAGCAGGCTGATCCAGAGCAGTTGGGAGGATATAGCAGATGGAACACAGGGCTTGGAATCAAGAAGACCTGAATTCACACCTGGCCTCAGAATTTTTAGCTATGGTAGTCCTAAGCAAGTCACTTAACCTGTTTGTCTCCATTTCTTCACCTATAAAATAGGGGGTAAGCACTTCTCAGGGTTGTTATAAAGATAAAATGAAATATTTGTAAAATGCTTTGTAAATTTTAATCTGTTATATAAATGCTATTGTAATTAAGTCACTTAATCTTTCCAGTCTATAATTTCTTTATCTCTAAAAGAAATTGAGCTATATGGTCTTTATGGTCCCTTTCATCTTTAATCTGTGATCCTGATCCCAAAACTACTCTTAACTCTGCCTCATAAGTCTTCCAATAGGTAAAAGGGTAATAATAACAGTCATTAATCTGGAGAGCCTCAACTGTTCCATTGTGAGCTAATGTATGTAAAGCATTTTTTTTCTTTTTTGCAAACCTTTAAAGCACTATGTAAATTTAACCTTTTATTCTGGAGCAAAGGAATTGTTTAAGACTATTAGAACGCTAGGAAGTAGAATCCTAAAATCTAAGAAGGGCTCTCCACATTCAGCCAAGGAAGTGCTAATTCCATTCTGAATCACCCCATATTCTTTTTAAAAGTTTTATTGATATGTCTTGCTTTTTCATTATAAACATTGTTTACCCCTACTTCAAGAGATTTCTAGTGACAAAGTAAAAGCAATTAATTAAAATAGAACAGCCAGTATGAAAATGCCTTCAACAGTCCATTCTCCCAGATTTAAAAAATAAATAAATAGAAATCTCTAGCTTCTCCCTACTACTCTAGTAGTAGTAAAAAAAACAAATTTCTTTTATCTAGAAGGTTTATCATTATTTCCATGTATACATACATATATGTATATGTATGTGCTCATATATCTATCTATATCTAAGACCTTTGATTTGGCAGTGTAAGGAGACAGAAACTCTCAATGCCTCATATGCCTCAGCAATTGAGAGTCTTAAAGAGTTCCCTAGAATGGACATTTAAAGGTTACATGATTTACGTAGTTTCATAGGAATGAATTATATTAGTGGCTGGGCCTGAATTTAGGCCTTCTAGATTTTAAAACCAGCTTTGTATCCATTTTGCCACATTACTTTTCATGCTATTGCTATCCTATTGTCATAATTAAGTCAAAAAATTGTGAAATATTTATTTTTGCAGGAAGTAAAAAAACAAACATTTATTAAACACCTATCTTGTTAGGCATTATACTAAATGCTTTACAAGTATAATCTCATTTGATCCTTATAGCCCTGGGAGGGAAGTACCATTATCATTGCCATTTTACAAAGGAGGAGAAGCTGAGGCAAACTAGTAAGTGCTGCTCATTTCCTAAGAAATTCCAAGTAACATAGTTTTTGCTTATTTCTTGAGACATTAGTAATCACTTTCACTTAGAGTGTATGGTTTAGTAATTTTCAGTGTCCCAACTCTTAGTTGACCTCATTTGGGGATTTCTTGGCAAAGATACTGAAGTGTTTTGCCATTTCCTTCTCCAGCTCATTTTACAGATGAGGAAACTGAGGCAAATAGTTTAAATGACTTTTCTAAACTAATAAGTGCCTGAGGCTGGATTTGAACTTGGGAAGACTTCTAACTCTAGATCCAGCACTCAATTCACTGCACCATCTAGATGCCTTTGCTGGTAGTAGATGGTTCACAAATGTTAAATTGAAATGACTGTATAAAATCTTTCTGGAAAAGAACCTTATTAGACAGGACTTTTAAAGAAACATAGTCAGCTCAGCATAGTGGACAGAGAGTTGGCCAGTGGGTTCAAGCCTTCCCTCCAATGTTTATTGGCTGTGTGACCCTACACAAACTACTTAACCTTGCAGTGCTCTAGGCAGCTCTAATCTCAGAGAAGATGCACTTTACTAGGGAGTTGCAAAGGCCAATGAAAGCACAGATCTAATCCCTATTCCTAAAATAGATAGATAGATAGATAGATAGATAGATAGATAGATAGATAGATAGATCTGCAGCAGATTAATATAAAATTTACAATTGGAAGGGACTTTAGAGATCATCTAGTCTTAACCTTTTTACAGATGAGGAGCCTGGAGATCAGAGATATAAAATTGCAGACAGGATCACAAAGATACAGAGTAAAGCCAAGATATAACCAAGACTTATGACTCCAAATATAGATCTCTTTCTATTATGATATGTTGCTTTTCTGCAGTGCAAACTGTCTCAGAACTTTAGAATAGAAGTGGAAGGTCAAAGATAGGACTGAGTGATTTTAGAGTAATTTTTCTACCAGAGAATCAAAATTGAGGACATGAACTCTTAAAAAATCAGTCAAGAAACTAGTTTCCCCAACATCAGGACAAGGAGAATATGAAAGTAATTATTTAACAAAGTTTCTGTTGAAGGATCTAAAGGGAATTCATGCAACTCTCCTGAACCCTTTGTCTCTTGCCTCCTTCCCTCAGCCTATAAAGAGAATAATGGGGGTTCTGGGAGTACTGTTCATTTTCTAATGTTCATTACGTGGTGTTGAAAGTCATCATGAAGATAATTGGGGTATTTCCAGCCAGGTATGTCCCCTTCCCAAGTTCCCATAGGGTATTTGTCATCAACACATTCTTAAGCTACTCCAAAACTTTCACAATCTCAGTTTAGACCTTGCTTCCTAGACTGAATTCACCATATTTGCATTATCTGGAGGGTACGAAAAGAAGGACCAAGAATTTACAAAAAGAATAGCTAACATTTATATAGCACTTTAAAGTTTACAAATCACTTTACACTTTTACACACTGATGTTTTCCTCCCCACAACTCAGTGACATGGGTACTATTATTATTTTTCATTTATGGATGAGAAAATTGAAAAATCTAGTACAATGAATCATAGAAGAATCTGATATAGGGTATACTATCTAGAGCAATACCTAGTTACCTCAAAGAGATGTTTGTTACCTGTGCTCCCCAGGAATCTGCTTTTTCTCCTCTCCAACTGTCCTTCCCTTATGACTTATCCCTCAAAATTGTCACACAAAGACATTTCATTCATACTAATTGACAACTATCTTTTAAATATCTATTGAAATCAAAATATTTTGAACCGGAAAAGAATTTAAAAGATTATTTAGCTCAATAGAATTATTTTACAAATGGAAGAATTGAGTGCCAGATAACTGAAATATTTCCTGTTTTCCATGTTTTATTGACCTTTCTTTCTTATCACTGTCCTCACCATTGATTCCTTTTATCTCCCAAAAAGAACTATATATGTTCAAACAAAACAAATCAACCATTTCTAGAAACAAAAACCTGTCCCATTTCACAAAAAGCATCAAGCACTTGTATGCTTTACCATGCTTTACCATGAGTCCTCTGATATCACTATTAACTACATTGATCAGGGTTCTGAATTCTTTTAATGTTGTTTTCATTTTAGGTTACTTATTCCATTCTGGATAAGTTCATACAACTGCCCCCAACTCTTTTTTTTTTTTTAAGCTTTTTATTTCCACAACATATATATGGGTAGTTCCTTAACATTGATCCTTACAAAGCTTTCCGTTACAAATTTTCCCCCCCTAGTCCCCTCACCTCCCCTCCCCTAGATAACTGCCCCCAACTCTTGATAGAAAGTTTCTTAGTGATAAAATAACATTTCATTCCATTCATTTAATATGCCAATTTATTCAACACTCCCTAATTAATGGACATTTTTTCCTTTAAGTTCTGGCTATTACAAAATGGGCTGCAATTAATTAAAAAAAAATACATATGGGAACTTTTTACTCTTTGACTTCCTTAGATATGTGCCTTATAGCAATATTACTGAATCAAAGAATACACATAATTTACTGATTTTAGCATAATTTCAAATTGATTTCCATAGTAGACCAATTCACAGTTCTACTAACAGTGCATTAATGTATTTGTCTTCCTACAGTACCTCCAAAGCTTACTATTTTCATAATTTATATTAGATGACTTCCAAATAACAGACTCTAGATTCAAATCCAAGTCTTTTGGCTCCAAATCTAGTCTATTTCCCACTATTTCTTGCAAAGTACATGTCATACATATGCTATACTATGGGAAAAATACAAAGTTTATTGAGACTTGAATCTATAGGGAGAATTAAGGATATGCTAGATAGATAAGATACATAGATATAGATTTATACTTATCTGGGGGTGGGGGGAGGAAGAGAAGAAGGAGGAAAACAGGCAAGGAGATTTTGCTAAGGTCAGAAATGTTGTTTGTTAGTAGTAGGGGACAACTATTCCATTCCATGCTTTCCAAATCTATTGCTTTTTCTATTTTAGTACCATATTGGCTACATATAATTGAAGAATCAAAGACAGTATCATATGACAATGATATTTTAGTCAGTGATAGCTTATCACATTTTTCCATGGGGAGATACTAGATCGTTGGAAATGATATGAAATTATATTGTATTTACCTTGAATTATATTTACATTTACTGTATATATATATAACATATATACATATATAAATATATATAAATATAAATAAAGAGACAGAGAGACAGAGACATACATATATATGTGGTAATAGAATACGATTTCCTTAAGGGCAAGGACTGTTTTATCTTTGTATCTCTACAACATAGCACAATGCCTGATATATAGTTATCAATCAATATGTTTTATATTCTTACTATGTATATTAAGAATTGGATATTCAAAACCTAAAAAATGAGACAATTTCTGTCCTCAAGGAGTTTACATTCTTTATATGTTTAATAAATGCTCATTAATTAATCAATTGATTTAAGAAGTGAAGACGAAGCAACTCTGTGTAGTATTGATACTCACTTCAGAGAAAACACTTTACAGAGAAGACAAGGTTTACCAGCATTTAAATATAACATTCTATCCCATTTTTCCAAGAAATTCTCATTCTGGTCTTTGAGCCCAAAGACAATGGCAAGCATGGATGGTGAAATCTGTGGCCAAGTAGTTCCTTCAACACTTTTGTGTCCATCTTACTCAATCTCAAAAATCACAAAATAAATGGCAGAACTGGAAGAAACTTCTAAGGAAATCTGGTCCAACCCGAACCCAAACAGAAATCCTTTCTGCAACATCCCTGACACGTAGCCATTTAACCTCTACCTGAAGTTCTCCAGGTATGGGAAACTTACTACTTCCCGAGGCATTCCAATTCACTATAGTCAGTTTTAATTTTTTTAGGAAGTTTTTCCTTATGTAGGACAGAAATCTGCCCCTGGAACTCTCACCCATTACTTTTAGTTCTTCTCACTGGGAACAAACAAAAAAAAATCTCATCTGTCTTTCACCTGCCAGTCCTTCAGATACTTTAAGATGGCTATCATTATCCCTACTATGTCTTTTGTTTTTCAGGCTAAAATATCCCAGTCTTTCAGTGATCGTCATCTTTCACTTATCATATACTATCTGTATTTTAGTCATCCCCGCAGGTGTCTTGCTTATCTCCTCCACCCTCTGCAGCAGGAATTGAATCCTACTTTGAGTCACTAGTAGTATAACCCTGGGCAAGTCTGGACCTCTCTGAACCTTCATTTCCTTAGCTATAAACTAAGTATAATAGCACTTCTATCATCTGTCCCATAGGGGTAGAAAATAAAGAGATGAACAGCTGTGGTATGGGAATAGCACTACATGTAGAATCACAACGCCTGTCCTTGTTACAAAGTAGCTTGCTTCATGAGTTTGTCTAAGCTCTCTTTGACTTTGTTTCCTGATGTGTAAAATGGGAATCTACCTACATCCTAGGATTTTGGGGGGGGAAAATGCCCTAGCAAACTGTAAAGCACCATTGATATAAATATGAATTATCATTAAAAACTTGAAAGTATGTGATTAGAAACAAATTTAAAAAACAAAAGGCTGTAAACATTTTTAATTTGTTTTGCATGGTTTTCTGTTAAAGATTGGTATAAGAATTTTGACTTTTTATATTTGAGATAAAATATCAGAATAAAAATTTTAAAAACAAAATGCTTTGTAGCTCTAAAGTATAACAGAAATATAAAGAATTATGATGGTAATTCATTATGTTGGTCACAGACACAGGCTCGATGGAACCAGATTTGGATACCTGATTTGGAGCCAGATGGACCTATTCCTTAGTGAAATGTGTGACACTAGATAAGTCAGTGAACCTCTTGGTCTCAGTTTCCTTATCTACAAAATGATGGGTTTCCTTTCAGCTCTGAATCCTGTGAGCCTAAATTGTACAGCAAATATTTGTTGAACGAATCAAGAGAATAACCTAAGTATACTTCTGGAAAATCTATTTCTTAGTGAAGCAGCCTAATAGATAAATGATCACAGGAACCCCATAAAATCCTGTCCTTCCTCTTCTTGATCAGAGTACCATTTCTGGTTACCATGAAGAAACTATGAACTATAGAAACTCTGCTGAAGACACAGGCCAGCCATTAATCTGGAGTCGATACTGAAAATGGAAAGATATTGTTTATGAGGAATAGGATTCACAAACAGTTTCTTCCACCTCAAGATACTGAAAATTTCTGAATATGATTGAAATGGTTATCAAGAGGAGTACATGTGTGACCTTTAGTTTTTTTGTTTTGTTTTGTTTTGTTTTTCTAATGGACTGTAATCCTGATTAGTTCCAAGGTCCCCAGATTGGGGGGAAGGGAGAAATGGAAGAAGGGGATTCAAACCTGAATCAAAAAACAAAACAAAACAAAAGGAATGTTCCCAATTATCAGTGAGGACCTGGACTGAAGAGTAAAGAGAAGTTTACAACTGATCATGTGATGACAGTAGCCAACACTTGGCCATTCTGCAATCAAGAAACTTTGTGAAGTTTGAATAGGAAACTTAGAAAGTGCTAACATTTGCATCTGAAAATATTTCAGTTACCCAGAAGTTAAGGAAAAAAGGGAAATAAAGTCAGCTATAGAAGGAGATTTAGATGGTATATTTGGATGGAAATTAGGAGACCAGTATGCTACTTAGAGGACACTATGAAAGACATGGGTTAGTTGATTTCTAAGGTCAACTAACCCATGTCTTTAAGCTTTTTTTTTTTTTTAAAGTCTTTTAAAAGACTTTATTTTAAAAGATTAGCAAACTCTTATTTTTTAAATAACTTCCATTTCAAAAAAAAAATTAACTCCACATACATAGCCAACCTTTGTAACAAAAAAACAAAAAAAAGAAAGAAAGAAAAAAATCAATTCTGTAATGCTTATCCATAATGCTGACATTAGTTTTTTTACATCCACCCATTGTGTCCTATCTCTGTCAGGAAGAGATTAAACATCCTCCATTTTTAATAAATACAGGGGAAATTATTTGCATTGATAACACAATTAACTAACAGATCCAGGATCCAGATCTAGGTCCTCTGACTCATGAGTCCCAACCAGTGTTTTTGTTTTTGTTTTTTCCAGTGTATATCAATAGCTAGTTATGTGACTTTGAGCAAATCAGTTCAGTTCAAGTTAGCTAAACAAATATTAAATTTACTTGATAAATTTTTGAGCCCTGGGAAGAGACAACCTAAATAAGATTCATCCCAGCCCTCTTGAAGTTTATAGTCTAACAGCATTCCCTGCTCTGGACCTGTTTCTCTGTAAATGAGAATATTGAACTAGACAAGTTCAACATATCATACATTTAGAATAGGATAGGCACCCTAGAGGTCTAGATTTGGACTTGCGAAATTTTTTCTACTAGTGACCTCTTTTTGGGTAAGAAATTTTTATGTGACCCCAGGTATATAGGTATATAAAATAAGTATACAAACCAAACATTTACTGATAATAAATCATAATTTTGTGACCCTCACATTTAGTTACAAGATTCCATATGGGGTTGTGAACCAATTTAAGAAGCTGGGATCTAGATCAGCTCCCTCATTTTACAGGTAAGGCTCATTGCCTAAGACCACACGCTTATTCAGCAAAGTCAGAATTCTAAATGCCTTCCATCTCTACCATTCTATGATTTTTATATTTTTTCTTTATTTGCATCTTATTTTACATGTTCTGTCCCGAATAGAATGTGAGGTCCTTGAAGGCAGGAACAATTTCATTTTTATCTTTGCAGCCCTAATACTTTGTACAATGACTAGTACATATTTGGTATTTAGCAAATGCATGTTGAATGATTGATGATTTAAAGTACATGGATCTCTTGCTATCTCTTTCAAACTGACAATTTTCATGATTTTTTGAAAAAAAATATTAGCTTTCCATTTTCAAAATACATAAAGATAATTCCCAACATCCACTCCCATAAAACCTTGTGCTCTAAATCTCTCTCCCTTCCTTCCTGCTACCTCCTCCCCTAGACAGCAAGCAATCCAAAATATGTAAAACATATGCAATTCTTCTATACTATTTCCACAATTATACTACACAAGAAAAACCAGACCAATAAGGGAAAAAAATGAAAAAGAAAACAAAAAGCAAGCAAACTATAACAAAAAGGTGAAAATATCATGTTGTGATCCACATAGTTCCCATAGTCCTCTCCAGATGCAGATAGCTCTCTCCATCACAAGCACGATATTTTTTCTAATTCAAAATTGATTTATCATTTAGTAAAAACTTATACAAAATTTTTGTTAAATAAGACCCAAAGACAATTTAAACAGATATAGTAGGTTTCAATTTCCATCAATTTAGCAGGAAACTCCCCAATTTTTTTTTCTTTTTTTGAGTAGTGAAGGTCACACAAAGTGGCAAAGAGCCATTATGCATTCTCCCAGTTCTAGTAGAAAAACAGCAATCCTGAGTGGTAACCATGAGTCTAATGGAGATTCCTGGAGAATCTCCAACAATTTAGGAAGTGATTTTCTTCCAAACAATATGCCTTGTCTTTCCTTTCATCACTGATCACCAGCTTCCCAACAAATATTGGATGATTTATCAATATTGGCAGATGAGTTACAATTTTTAGTATCATAGATTTAAAATTGGAAAGGACCTTAGTTCTCATCTATGTAACCACCCCAAACCCAAGCAGGAAGTAAAAACTTAACTAGGCATTCCTTCTTAATTTCTTATCACCATAGATAACCACCATTTTTCCAGTCCCAGGATACCTTGGGGAAAATCTGGGGAGAAAGCAAGTTATCTAAGGAAAGGGTTTAAAAAAAAAAAAAATGCCAGGTCCTGCCAACTGTCTCTCAGTGCTGTTTTTAAAATATTCCAATTTTTTTTTCAGACAGTCTTCAATTCAAGCGAGGTCCTGAACCTGAGCAAAACGTTGAGGTCTTAGCCTTCTTTCTCAATCTTTTCATCTTGATCTTCCTGGCTCCCATTTCCACCCCATCTTCTATCATTCAGGGTCTTTACCCAAACTCCATCCTATCTGTCTCTGGCCACCCACAATGGTAAGTAATAATAATAGCTAGAATTTATATAGTGCTTTAAAGTTTTGTGATTATTAAGTCATTTCAGTGTCCAACTCTGTGTCCTCATTAGAATTTTCCTAGAGATACTAGAATAGTTTGTCATTACCTTCTCTAGTTCATTTTGCATTGTTAAATGACCTGCTGAGGGTCACAAAGCTAGTAAGTGTTTGAGGTCACATTTGAACTCAGATCTTCCTGACACAAGTCAAGCACTCTATCTACTGCATCACCTAATAGCCCTTCCTTAAAGATTTTACAAGGGCTTTAAATGTTATTTCATTTAATCTTCCTAACAACCCTGGGAAGTAGATGCTATTATTCTTCTCCTTTTACAGATGAAGAAACTGAGGCACAGATGTTAAGCGATTTATCCAGGTTCATATAGCTAGCTATCTTGTGCTGAAGGAAGGACCAGATCTCAGGTTTGATGCTAAGTCCAGCTTTATATGCTATCCCACAGAGCCAATTGTTCAGCCTACTTAGTACCTTTTTACTAATTTACACCAATTTAGAGCTACTTCATCTACCATTAATTCACCAGATAGTGTGTTCTTGGATTAGCATTCCTTTATTTATTCATTCACTTCTTTTAATGAGCATTTGGCTATGGTAACATTTCAAAAAATCTGTGATTTCATCAATGCAAATATTTTCCTCATAGATTCCAACCACCAGTACTGAAAACAGGATCGAATCTAGCCTTAGACACTAGCTGTACAATGCTGGGTAAATCCTTCAACTCTCCTTACCTCAGTTTCCCCATCTGTAAAATGAGCTGGATAAGGAAATGGCAAATCGTTCCATTACCTTTACCAAGAAAATCCCAAATGGGCTTAGGAATTATCAGACACAAATGAAAAATGAATGAACCACAACAAAATGCAGTCCCCAAAATTCTACCAGGTCATCAGCTTTTTCACATATACTTAGGTTTATCCTGGAAAGAAAGACATGTTATGTAGTCTATCCTGAGGCTATCATTGAGTCAAGACAGTTTGAGAGGCTGGTAAATGTTTAACAACGAACTCTCCAAACAAATACATTGCAGGACACACTTTCAAGTTTAATCTGCATTGTTAACATTTTTTCTTCCACTTTCTCAATCTAAATAATCAACAGAATAAATTTCTCCTGATTTGAAGATTTATCCATTTCTGAGGTATAAATGCTCACATTGAAAAGTTAACATTTGTAAGTATTTTAACATAATTAACATGTAGTGGATATCCTGCCATTTAGGGGAGGGGTGGGGAGTAGGGGGGAAATTTTGTAACAGAAAACTTTGTAAGAGTTAATGTTGAAGAATTACCCATATATATGTTTTGAAAATATATACATATATATATATGTATATATATATATAAAGAAAAGTTAACATTTGGTTCTTGAAATTCCATAAAAGCTGGCTCCGTCAGAACCTATAGCTGTGCTACTTACTATGTGACCTGCCACTGCAGTCAAGTCCCTTAATCTCTCAGGGCTTTTGTTTCCTCATCTTTAAAATAAAAGGATTAAATGAGAAGAGCTCTAAAAGATTACTTCCAGCTCTCCATTCTGTGTTCATTTTCAGCTTGGCAAAGATCAGCAATATTGTATATGACATTATCATAGGCTTTGAGAGCTCAGGGTCACTTCCACCTCAAAGGGAGGCACACAAAGCAGAAGAGAGATTTCAACATACTTCTCTAAAATATGTGACTTCCTCCTATCCCACATGGACAGCAAGTAAGATGAATGAATTTAAGTAGAATTTAATCCTGCAGATACCCAATGGTTACATTTTAATTGTTTCCTAGAACAGAGAAATGTATGATTCATGCTAGCAAGTGTTCTAATTCAGAGTACACAGGAAATAATTTATTCTTATGTTGATGGTACAATGGCTTCATCGTGAATTTTATTTTCTAGGATGAGACTTCCTATAGGAGTCAACAAAGTCCTTGGACTATAAAAGTGTTGGTTAAAATCCTACTTCAGATATTTGTAAGTTTCTGTGACCCCAGACAGGTCCCTTAACCCACTCTCAGATTCAGTTCCCTCATCGGTAATATAGCAATAATTATATTCCTAGCACCTTCTGCACAGGGTCATTGTGAGGAACAGATGACATTATGTAAAGTTTTGCAAATGCAAAGTGCTAAGTAAATAAAAAATATTTATTTCATATTATTGTTAAAGAGTAACTAGGTGGTACAATGGAGAGAGCCAGATCTGGAGTCAGAAAGAATCAAATTTGACCTCAGATACTAGTTATGTGACCCTGGGTGTGTCATATATCTCGGTTTGCCTCATTTTCCTTATCTGTACAACAACCTGGAAAAATGGCAAATCACTCCAGCATTTTTGCCAAGAAAACCCCAAATAGGATCATGAAGAGTTGGACACAACTGAAAAATAACTAAGCAAAAACTGTTAATACACTTATTTCTGTTTGTAACATTCCTCTCCTCACCCTCCCTCCCTATGCTGTAGCTTGATTTTCTTCCCCTAGAAAGGCATTAAAAATAGTCAAAACCCCAAAGTTCAGGTTTTTGCTACATCACTTAAAAGTCAACCAGTCAGCATTTATCAAGTACTTCTTGTGCAGCAGACACTGTTGCTAGTGCTAGGGATACAAAGGAAAGTAAATGAGAGTCTCCTCCTCCCAATCTGATGGGGGAAGGTAAAGGGGATAGCATTTATATAGCACCTACCTTGTGTCTGACACTCTGCTAAGCACCAGGGATAGAATAAAAGATGAAGGATAGTGCTTGTCCTTAAGGAACTTAGTCTAATGGGAGACAAGGTACAAACCACTGTGTGACAAAAAGCTATATACAAGAGAAACTGATGATAATTAGAGAATCGTAGAATTAGAGCTGGGAAAAATTTTAAGAGATAAATATGCTCCACAACTATTTTTTTTTAATTAAAGCTTTTTATTTTCAAAACACATGCATGGATAATTTTTCAACATTGACCCTTGCAAAACCTTGTGTTCCAATTCCCTCCCCTTCCCCTCACCCCCCTCCTAGATGGCAAGTAACACAACTAATTTTTACAGAAGAGGAACCTAAGGACCAGAGAGAAAGGAAATGATTTTTGGAGGATCAAACAGCTAGATATGGGCAGAGCAGAGAGTTGAAGGCCCTGTCATGCCAAATCCAGTCTTTATGCCATACCATGTCTCCCAACTCACTGTGAACCTAGGTAAGTCACTTGTAGTTGCTGAGCCACCATTTCCCCATTTGTAAAAAGGGGATAATTATAATTGTTCCTGCACTCCCTAATTCAGAGAGAGGAAAGTACTTTGTAAACCTTAAGGCACTGTATAATTGTGACCTGTTATTATTATTACTGGGAGAAGCAGCATAGCATACAGAAGACTAAATTTGGGAGCAGGAAGGTCTGAGTTCAAATCCCATTTTGGTATACTACCATCACTACTGCTTTTAGCTATTTTCTTCACAAAGTTGTTCTGAAATTCCAAAGGGTTTAACTGTTAAGGTGCTTTGCGAATTTTAAGGTGCTAGATAGATATGATTACGATACCTCAATATTCTTGGGTCATTGCGTCGTCCTGATTATGGGACACCTAATTGGGTACCTCTCCTTGATCACAGCCATATCTCTTTCCTGTTGTAGTGAGTTTATTATATTCCCCATGTCCCTTTAGTAACTTCTCATATTCAATGACAACTCAGTAGCTTTGCTACCCATATCTAGCCTCCATTGTGAATGTGAATAGAGTACCATCTCTACAGCAGAGAATTTAGGACTTGAATCCTTATCTTTTAATTGATGACAGTTAGTCATTTATGGCCAAGGGCAAGTCAAATCATCTCTAGTAGGAATATTTAACAGTAATAATATCAATATCCAGCATTTACATAGCATTTAAGTGCCATACAAATATTTTGTTTGCTCCTTAACAACAAACCTGGGAGATAGGTGCAATTATATCCCCAATTTACAGGTCAAGAAACCAAGGCAACCACATACCAAGATAAGATCTAAATGGGTTCATGATCTAGATATAAAGAATGATATTGTAAGCAAATTAGAGGAACATAGGATAGTTTATGTCTCAGACTTGTGGAGATGGAATAAATTTATGTCCAAAGAAGATCTGGAAGTATTAATTGAACACCAGATAGATAATTTTGATTATATTAAGTTAAAAAGTTTCTGTACAAACAAAACTAATGCAGACAAGATTAGGAGGGAAGCATCAAATTGGAAAATCATCTTTACATTTAAGGGTTCTGATAAAGGTCTCATCTCTAAGATATACAGAGAATTGTCACATATTTATAAGAATTCAAGCCATTCTCCAATTGATAAATGGTCAAAGAATATGAACAGACAATTTTCAGATGATGAAATTAAAACTATTTATAATCATATGAAAAGGTGCTCCAAGTCACTATTGATCAGAGAAATGCAAATTAAGACAACTCTGAGGTACCACTACACACCTGTCAGATTGGCTAAAATGACAGGAAAAGATAAAGATGAATGCTGGAGGGGATGTGGGAAAGCTGGGACACTAATACATTGTTGGTGGAACTGTGAACAGATCCAACCATTCTGGAGTGCAATTTGGAGCTATGCTCAAAAAGTTATCAAACTGTGCATACCCTTTGACCCAGCAGTGTTTCTATTGGGCCTATATCCCAAAGAGATCTTAGAGGAGGGAAAGGGACCCACATGTGCAAGAATGTTTGTGGCAGCCCTTTCTGTAGTGGCTAGAAACTGGAAACTGAATGGATGCCCATCAATTGGAGAGTGGCTGAATAAATTATAGTATATGAATGTTATGGAATATTATTGTTCTGTAAGAAATGACCAGCAGGACCATTTCAGAGAGGCCTGGAGAGACTCGCATGAACTGATGCTGAGTGAAATGAGCAGAACCAGGAGAACATCATACACAGCAACAACAGTATTACATGATGATCAATTCTGATGGACATGGCTCTCTTCAACAATGAAATGTTTCAAACCAGTTCCAATTGTTCAGTGAAGAAAGCCATATACACCCAGAGAGAGGGATGTGAAATGTAGACCACAACATAACATTCTCATGCTCTCTATTGATGTTTGCTTGTATTGTATTTCCTTTATCTGATTATTCTTTCTTGTAGATACAATTTCTCCCATACAAAAATGATGTGTGGAAATAAGTGTACATATATTCGACTTGTCAAGTATTTTAATATAATTAACATGTAGTGGACTTCCTGCCATCTAGGGGAAGGGAGGGGACTGGGAGAAAATTTGTAATGGAAAGTTTTGTAAGGATCAATATTGAGGAGCTAACCATACAAATAAAAAGCTTTAATAAAAAAAAAAAAGAAAAGAAAAAAGAAATCAAGGCAAGACAGACACCAAGTGATTTGCCCAGAGTCACACAGCTCATAATTTTTTGATATTGTATTTGAACCCAGATATTACTGACTACAGGATCCAAAACTCTTATACATTATGCTATCTCACTACATCACATTACTGTAGAGAAGACCAGAGAATGGCTAATACAGTGCTTTGAAAACCTTGAAGTACTGTAAAATTATCAACTATTATTATTACTAAATTTAAAGTCTGAAGAAATTTGCTTGTAGAAGATAAGCTTGAAAGCAAGCACTGTAGGTATACATACACACACGGAATTTTCATGTACGTAGCACAATATATTTGTAGTATACAGGTATGTATGTAGATAGATGATAAAGAGGATATGTATAGATACGGTGTGTAGGGTCGTGTGCAATTATCTCCATCACCTAATATAATTCCTAGCCTAGCCAAGACTTGACTGGGGATTATTATTTAGTAATATTATCTGAACCTAGCTTTATGGCTCTCAATAACAACTGCTTAAATTGATTTGTTAAATTGCCCAGTGGCTAAACTTTCAGGAGCAGTCCTCTCCACACTTCACTTGACTATTTCTCGAATGCCAAATATCTGATCTTTTCTCAAGTCCCAGCCTTCAGGAGTCCAAGATTCCCTAGAGGCCACCATGAGGCAACTGAGGAATATTTTAGGGAGGATCTCAGCATCGTTAAGACTTTGCCACAGAAACATCAGTTCCCATCTAGAATTATCAACTGCCTTCAAGGAGGAAATGCTGCCTCCTGGCATCGACTGGCTAAATGCCAGGGGCCAGAAACACCAGCCAACGGGGTGACTCAGGCTTGGCACTTTCGGCTCCCTTCTCAGATGCCCTGGTTCCTCTTCTTTGAAGGTTGTTGGCAGGGTTCTGGCTCCTCCCTAAAACATCCGTGCAAAGACCTTTTCAAGTTGTACACCAACGGGAGCGACGCCCAGTCTCAGCCCCATCCAACAAGGCCCTGAAGAAACACTTGTTACTAAAGCAATTCTTTAGCAATATTTCAGGTCTTGTCTCTACAGAAAGGAGATGAGAAATTGACAAACAGGCCTAATCCACACTTAATCCTCCCTAATGCAAAGCTGTGATCGCACATGTTGTCCTGTGATTATATTTCTTCAGCTGCTTATTTAGTCACTTATTAAAAGATACCAACTGATTTGGGGCATTTAAAAAGAGAAAAAAAGTTGGAGACAAAGAAGGGAAGAAGGAGGGAAGTTTGCTATGTACAAGGGCATGTTTTAAGAGAAGGATATTTTTAAAGGCAGGCTTCCTGAGAGCCCCAAGAGCCTGCAGCCTGGGCTGGTGGAAGAGGTTCTGCAGCAGGGTGGAGAGGAGGCAGCGGCTCCTTTGCACGATCTGGACGTTTCGACATGGCCTTTTGGAGATGTGTTGAAAACCAGAGGTGGGGGCTGTCCTAGATATGTGGATAACCAAATGGGAGGGAGGAGGGTTCAGCAGATGGGCTGATAGCCAGCTGGGGGGGGGGGGGCAGCGCCTGGATTATTTCAAATCTTGATCTTGGAAGAAGCTGGGTCAGGCTTCAGTGTGAGAAAAGAGCTGCAGATGCAAGTGTAGCACCAGCACCACTGGTTAGAAAGAGGCTCTGGAGGGGTGTGTTCAGCCCTTCCAAAGGGACCTTTGGGGGGCAAATATCAAAAAGATCCTTTTTCCCTCCAGGGGTAAGGGACCACAGGAAGAGAAGAGTGCATATATATCCAATGTCTTTATGTAAGTAGGTTTTGCTTAATTGGGTTTCTATCTTACATGTGAAGGTTCCCTGGGGAAGAGAGGGAAGGGATACATCTAGAAATGAGTGGAAAATTAAAACAAAAGACATCAACAAAATCTAATATAAATGGCCCATTTCATTAGGATATTTCTAAGAATCTGGATCTGAGTAGCTATCATCTTCCTGATAAATTTCCAGAGGATAGTTTTATGAGTTTTCCCCACACTCAGTCCCACATACATAATACAATTTTTATTAATCTCCTTGGTGCTATACATACAGTAGTTATGGCCCCAAAAAGTCAAGTTAATTTGACTCTCCTTTTAGCTTTTTTCTCAGAGATGTCTAAAACTTTACAACATACAATGTACCTACTGTGTACAGAACATTGTGTTGAGGGAGCAGATCCAAAACTTAAAAACACAATCCCTCTACAGAGGGAGTAGGACAGCAACACTAACATTATAGATGGATGTACTATACAATATGTATCACAAAGGAAATGCGTTACAGAGTTACAGAATAAAGTGTTATATGGGATCCAACTCAAGAACAAATTAATATTTGTTAATGTTAATTATTTATTAATGTTAATAAATTAACATTTATTAAATACCTACTATAATTGCAGTATACATAGTAGGCTCTGTGCTAAATATTGCAATCCAAGATGAGAAATAAAAGTAAAAGAGATCTTCAGAAAAGGTTGAGGTAAGAGGTTGAACAGAATTCAAAGGACTGAGAGAGATCGAAAGAGCATTTCAATTACAAAACTGAAAGTAGGCATGAGAATGTTGGATGTGTTTGAAAACAGGCCTGTTCAGAAAAAGCCTAGGGTCCATAGAGGGAAGAATTTGAACTGAGGCTGAAAAGAAAAGATGGTACTGGGGCAGCTAGGTGGTGCAGTAGATAGAGCCCCAGCCCTGAAGTCAGGAGGACCTGAGTTCAAATCTGGTCTCAGACACTTAACACTTCCTAGCTCTGTGACCCTGGGCAAGTCACTTAACCTCAATTGCCTCAGCAAAAAAAAAGAAAAGATGGTACCAAACTGTAGAGGGCCTTGAAAGTCAGACACAATCTGAATTTTGTTCAGTAGGCAGTTGAAAGCTACTCAACTTGTCCAAAACAGAACTCATTATCTCTCTTCTCAAACCTTCCCTTCTTCCAAGCTTGCCCATTTCTGAGAAGAATTCATTTCAATCACTCAGGTTCAAAATCCTTACTTCTCCTAACCCCAAAAATGTGAAGAATTCTACCTCCACAATATCTTCAAAATATGTCCTGCATCCAATCCTTTCTCTGCCCCATGGCTATTATCCAAGTTCAGGACCTCATCATCTCTTAACTGGATTGCTACAATGACTTCATGTTGGGTCTCCTTGCTTCCTCTTCTCTCTGGAATCCATTCTTCACACATTTCTTATTGCTTCAAGAATTATGTACAAAAAAACCCAAAAAAACAAAAAAAACCCAAAAACCAAAAATCAAAAAAACCTATGAAAACTCATCTCATTTAAAGTTTATTTTAACCTTGCTACCTTTTCAGCATCATTAGAATTTAAGCTTCTTGAGAGCAAAGGTTGATTTAGTTTGTAATTTGTCTTCCCAATCTTATTAAAGTACCTGATATATAATAAGTTCTTAATAAATACTCACAAATTGATCAGACATTATTCCCCTTCACTAACCCTATACATGTGGACATTGATGGCTCTTACATGTGACAATCCATCTTGTCTCTTTGTTTTTGTATTGTCTGTCTCATAGACTTGAGATGTAGTCTCTCTTTCCCTGTCTCTTACAATCTTGCCTTTCCTTCAAAGCCTAGCTCAAGCATCACTTTTTACATGAAGCCAGTCCTTTAGTCTTAGTGTCTCCTTCCCCCAAATTACCTGGAATTTATTCTCTATATCCATATAAATTTTAGCATATAGCTAGAATACAAACTGCTTGAGGGATAGGTCAGTTTCATTATTACCTTTGTAAGCCTCACAGCTTGGCACGCTACCTGGAACAGAGTAGGTGCTTTTTAAATGTTCTTTACTTGATTGATATTAAAGTTTTGGTCTATCTACTTGACAAAAGCAGATCTATGCATAAGGGGAATAATATTTTCAGTATTTTTCTATTGTTTTGTACCATGAAATGTTCATACCATAGCTGTAGAAGTGACTTTCCCAAGCCATATATAATATAGTCTCAATAAGTGGGCATTTCCTGGATGAAAAGTGACAAAAACAAAGACAAAAGAATTTGAAACAAGGATGAGTCAAGAGAATGATAAGCAATTTGTTTTTTGTCTTATCCTATAATTATTTTTTAATCGAAGCTTTTTATTTTCAAAACATATGCAAAAATAATTTTTCGCCATTGACCCTTGCAAAACCTTGTGTTCCAATTTCTCCCTCTCCCCCCCACTCCCTTCCCTAGATGGCAAGTAATCCAATATATGTTAAACATAGTAAAAATATATGTGAATCCAATGTAGGCATACATATTTATACAATTATCTTGCTGCACAAGAACAATCAGATCAAACAGGAAAAAAATGAGAAATAAAATAAAATACAAGCAAACAACAAAAAAAAGTGAAATTACTATGTTGTGATCCATACTCAGTTCCCACAGTCCTCTCTCTGGGTGTAGATGGCTATCATCATCATGAGATCATTGGAACTGACCTAATTCATTTCATTGTTGAGAAGAGCCACATCCATGATAGGCAATTTGAATGGAGTGGATGATTCCTAGAAAACAGTCATGGGAAATAAGACTAGAAAGATAGAGTCAGGCCAGAACTCAACAGGGATTCTTAACCTTGTTTATGTCATGGTAGCCCTGACAGTCTGGTGAAGTCTATGGATCACCTCTCAGAATAATGTTTTTAAAAGTATAAAATAAAATCCAGAGGACTACAAAGAAAATGATATTAACATAGTTACCCAAATACATATTTTTTTAAAAAAAGTTCCTAGACGCCAATGCCTCAAATATCAGGCTAAGGAGTTTGGACATTCCCATTAAATTGCAATTAAATTTTTTCTGTGGGGCTATTCCCAGTTTCACTGTCGCATTCACATCTGGTAATAAATTGTATTTAAATTTCTGCAAACGGTTACATGATTGGTTCCTCAAAAGAAAAGAGATCATAAGACCATAGACCTGAAAGAGATCTCTAAAATCATCTCAGGCCCTCATTTTGTTTAAGGGAGGGCCTAAATGCAGAGAAAAGTTTTACTTGCCCATGGTCACATGGTTGGGAAGTACCATGGGGAATAATGACAACAAAAAAAGTATATTAAACTTAAAGCTTTGTAAGGTAAACCTCATTTAGTGGTTGTATAGTCTTTGCCAAAAACTAATTTACCACAAGTACAGGACTCATGATGAAACATACTCCCCACTTTCTGGAAGGGAAGTGATGGACTCAGAGGGCAGATTGAGTTAAACATTTTTTTGGACATGGTCAATGAGAATTTGTTTTTCTTGACTATACAGGTTTGTAATGCTTTTCTTTCTTTCTTAGAGAGGGGAAGGAATTTTTAAAAGATTTTTTAAATTTAAAAACCATTTTTTCATTTAAATAATAGCTTTATATTTTAAAAATATATGAAAAGATTGTTTTCAACATTCACCTTTTTGAAACCTTGTGTTGCAAATTTTTCTCCCTCCCTTCCCCTTCCCTAGACAGCAAGTAATCCAATATGTTAAACATGTGCAATTCTTCTATACATATGCCCACAAAAAAATTTTAAAGAAAAAGTTAGACTTGCTCTAGTATCTCAAGCAAATTTAAAAGTGGAATGACCCCAGAAGATGTGTTTTTAGTCTATCAAGAACTAAAGACTGATATTAGTGAGAAGAAAATAGATGGTTAAATTTGCTCTATATTGTATTCTCTAATCCAATCTCCCAAACAGTGAAATTTCTCAAGTATATGGTACCTGGCATAGAGTAGTAGTCTGATAAATGCTCATTTATGGCTTGATCAACTGAGTATTGTTATACAGAAGGAAGATGAACATGAGTACTGTGAGAATTGTACAATTGCATGCCTGTCCAAATACAGAGGATTTTAGAGGTTCAATGCTTGATAGGATATATGAAAGGAACGCCAGAAAAAATCTGCATAGAAATGCAAACTGGAATACTTTTCCTGAGTCAGAATGAACAGATGATGTTTTTAAGTTGCAGAGCTTACATGGAAGGTTGGCCAGTGTACAAGGTTGGAAGGGAAAGATTGCAGGTATTTTACAAACACCTAACCAAACTAAGTAGGTGAAGACTAAACGTTCTCTACTTGAGTCCAGAAAGAACATTTGGTTCTCCAAGATCCTGAATTATTTGCAAACTAAAGCACAGCTTCTCCTTGGAAAAAAAAAAAAAAAAAGCAAAACCCAGAAAGGAAGCAACAGGCACTTTCTAGAAAACGAATTAGAAAAAGAAGTTTGAGTCTCCCAGCATATTCTTTGAATTCAAGACCAATTCATTAGTAGTGACCACCAACACAACTTGATATATTATGGCTCCTGGCAACCTGAATCCTCTTCTCCAAACAAGACCATCTGTAACACTATAATTATGGAAAACAAGACTATGAGGAGCAGTTTGAAAACAGTTGAAAGACAGCTCAGCACAGAAGAGATTGGATCACAGGTCTGGCAAGAAGAGCCGCAGAACCTGATCCAGTTGACTTCATCATAGGGCCAGTTGGATTCCTCAGTTCCTCAGTTGAATCTCACTTTAGGGGTCTGGAAAAATAACTGCTGCAAGCTCAGAGGTAAAGAGACAGGAAAATACGGGAATGACCCTGAGAAAAGGTTCATTTTATTCTCTTAGGAAATAAAGGGCAAGAAAAAGTGGTTAAAGATGGTCTGAGAGTTGTTTATTTTTTCTCCCCAGCTTTCCAAAGCTAAAATTTCTCTCCTCTGGCTTTGGCTTTGCCAAAGTTTGCCACTAAGGTAAATATCCAGAGGGGAGGGGAAATATGGACATTGATTTGAAGTGAAACCTCAAGGAGTGGGTAGTACTAGTATAAACCTAGTTTTGGTGTACAGAATAACCCCTAAAGATAGGAAGGGTAGGAAATTGTAGGTGAGGACCTGAGTTCAAATTCTGAGTTCTAGTGTTTATTTTTGTGAGTCACTTTTCCTTTTCTGATATTCATTTTCTTAATCCATCAAATGGAAAGGCTGGATTAGATGATTTCTAATCCCTTTTAACTCTAAAATTCTAAACTTTAATTTGTGGTGAGGAGGAAGGGAAAAGACTAAAACAATACAAAATAAAACAAATCTAAATTAGTCATAAAACCTAGGGTATGCTTCAATATATGAAAGAGTTAGGCATATTAGAAACCAAAACCACCTTTCCAGACACAGTGAAACCTGGTAAGAAAAGGTGGCTTGGCCAAACCAGGTCAGCACCAGGTGAGATTGTGACTTTAAGGTAAGTGGCAAAGTCTACATTTGAACTCAGGTATCTATATACCAATACCTGTGCTTTCTACCCAGGAATAATGCCTTTCTTGTTCTGTCATAGTAATGACCAAAGAATTGGAGCAGCAGAATCAAACTATTCTTTCTGGAAAATAAAATAGGAACATGGTTAGGGACTGGATCTGAGATTTCAGTACAGGCAACTCCCAGATGAGGAAACTCCACCAATACAAAACTACACCTTCCAGTCTCAGTGTTGTCTAGAGCAGCAACCAGTTAAGGTCACATAGTCTGTGTGAGAGGCAAGACTTAAATCCAGATCTTTCTAGTTTAAAACCAACTTTCTACCCAGGCATGGCCATGTATTAGTTCAATTCAGCTTCATTTTTACAGATAAAGTGACTGATGGCATGGAAAACTACTGTAAGTTGTCAACATAACCTTTTCTCTTCCTTTTTTCAATTGAGTACCAGCATAAGATAAATTTCACCACCATGATCAGTTTGACATGTGTTCTTTTCATGTACAAAGATATCATGATAGCCATACCACATTTGCTCAGCTTAATGCAGAGAGTAAAGAGGGGTGTACATAAGTAAATTTTAACCATTCGGAACATAATTCTTTCTAAAATGTACTTTCCTACTATCTTCAATCTTTTTTTTAAAAATAATTTTATTTTTTTATTTGCAAAACATATGAATGGGTAATTCTTCAACATTAACCCTTAAAAAATATCTTAAATCTTTTAGAAGTTATCATGGTACCTGGTTAAATATTTAGCAGGTGCTTAATAAATGTTTAGACTGAATGACTCCTTTTTTTTTTTCATGATTCAGATTATCTCTACAAACATACATTATTCTGTTATAATATTATTGCCTACTTTTTCATTTGTCTCCTTCCTCCTCTGACATCAGACTTTTCTTCCTACTTTTTTCCTGCCTCTAAGAACCTCTACCTGTCCTCATTCCCTGGTTTTTCTAATCCTACTAAATAGTTGTTTCTTCTCTACTATAAGCTGGGAAACCAGACAAATTGTTAAGAACTTGAATCTTACCTAAAATTTAAGGGTTCTTGTGTCTGGCTTTAATAGAGGGAGACTCTGTGCCCCCTAATTCATGTACTCACTTGCATCCTAGTGTTCTGGAAAATTTGAGGTCTATAAGAAATATGACCTTTGTACAGGATTTGGGTTGTACTGCTATTTTCCCTTGAATAGGGAGTATCTGTGTGAATTTCTCATTTTCTAAAATTTCTCTTAGGCAGTTTAATCATAACCAAATAATCTCAGAAAATCCAGACTCTTAGTAATGATAATACATGCATCTCATATTTTAACCAAAGTTAGTTTGACCCTTCCAAGATTTTAACTCCTAACCTCAAGATTATTTGACATGTTAGTTCAATTTATAAATGACCATATTATTATTGATAAGCTCATATCAATTAATAAAAATTATATATATATATATATATTATATATATGCATATGTATAAATGTTTCTTAGCAGCTGCCCTTTTTCAACTGGGCTACATCATGATCATGCCCCTAGGAAACCTCATTACTATCTAGGAAACTCACTATCCTTTTAAGATTGAGTAAGCTTTAATATTTACACCATATTTATAACTCTTCAGTACCCTCTGTTCCTCTGTTTGGAGAACTGGAGGGCAAAGCAAAGACCTTCCAAAGCCTCCACTTAAAGAGGACTCCCCAATTTGGAACTATGCCCAAAGGACTATAGAATTGTGCATACTGTGTTATCCATTGCTAGGTCTGTATCCTGAATGGATCATAAAAAAAGGAAAAGGACCCATATGTAGAAAAATATTTAACAGCATTTTTTGAGGGCAGCAAAAAACTGGAAATTGAGAGGATGTCCATGAATTGGGGAATGACTGAACAAGTTGTGGTATATGAATGGAATGGAGTACTAAAGGATAAGCAAGTGGATTTCAGAAGAACCTGAAAAAACATACATGAACTGAGGCCAAGTGAAGTGAGCAGAACCAGGAGAACATTATACACAATAATAGCAACTTTGTGTGATGATTAACTATTATAGACTTAGATCTTCTCAGCAATACAATAATCCAAGACAATTCCAAAAGACTCATGATGAAAAATGCTATTCACATCCAGAGAAATAATTATGGAGTCAATGCAGATGAAGAACACTATTTTTACTCCCCCCCCTTTTGTTCTGATTTTTTTTCACAATATGATTAATGTGAAAATATATTTAACATGAATGAACATGTATAACATTAAAAAAAAAAAAAAGCGGTCTCTCAGGCCAGTTGATTCTTTGTTTCTCACCACTGGACTGACTCTGCCATGCCCTATCAATGGTAGCTTCTTCTTCCCTTTCCAGCTTCTTTTGTATGTGGGTGTTTCTCCTATTAGTCTGTAAGCTTCTTAAGGACATTTCTTTTTCTTATTGCCCAATGCTTAGCATAATGCCTGGCATAGCAGGTGCTTAATAAGTGTTTATTGATTGTAGAGTCAGTCAAGCAAAGGAAATGTACACACATGGACAGTTAGGTGAAATACAGAGTACTGGTCTTGGAGTCAGGAAGACTCATCTTCCTGAGTTCAAAGACAATCTCAGACACTCAGGAGCTTTGTGACCTGAGGAAGTCATTTGCTACTGTCTCAATTTCCTTTTCTGTAAAATGAGACTAACAGCACTTACCTCATGGGGCTGGTGTGTGAGATAAAAGTTTGCTGTTGTTGTGTCACTCATATTGGACATGTTCTACCCAACTGGACCACTTTGTCCATGGAGTTTTCTTGGGAAAAATGTGGTTTGCTGTTTCTTTCTCCAATGGATTAAGGCAAACAAAAGTAAACTTGCCCAGTCACTAGTAAGGGTCTGAAGCCACATTTGAACTCACATCTTCCTGATTTTAGGCCTAGTGTTTGATCCACTATGCCATATAAGCTGCTCCTTCTTGCATAGTACCTAGCACATAGTAAATCCTATATAATATTAGTTGCTGTTATGATCATTATTATCATAATACAGTGTGAGAAAGGGACAGAACTAGAATTCTAATCCCTTGACTCCTAATCCAGGTTTATTCAAGGACAAATAGTCACCTAATCTTCCGGAGCCTTATGTTCCTTATCTGTTAAAGGAGATTTTTCTAGTATAGCCTCCTTAATCATACCATGAATTCTTAGAATCATGGGATGTGAGAGGTTAACATTTGGTCAAAACTTGCCATCTAAACAAATAATATAGACCCACAGATTAAATTCATAGATTCATTCATTAGTGTAAGAAGGGAGTTGAGAAATCATCTAGTATAACATCTTTATTTTATATCTTTCCAGCATTCTTATATTTTACTCTTTGATCTAGTGACACTGGCTTCCTGACTGTTCCATGAACAAGACCCTTGACCCTGGATATTCTCTTTGGCTTTCCCCAAAGCCTGGAATGCTCTCCCTCCTCCACTACTGAATTGACCTTTCTGGCTTCCTTTAAGTCCTAAGTAAAATCCTGCCTTCTGCCTCTTACTTCTAATGCCTTCTCTCTATTGTTTACTATTTATTCTGAATATAATTTGTTTTGTAGATGATTGTTTACATATTGTTTCCACCAATAGATTGTTTAAAGTCTTTGAGGGTATGGCCTGTATTTTGCTACTTTTTGTACCCCTAGCACTTAGCATAGTGCTTGGCACTAGTAGGCAATGTTCATTGATCAGTTGACTGAGATGAAGAAACTGAGACCCAAAGAGTGATCTGTCCCAAATTGCACAGTCTGCAAAAATGGCTGATCTGGGATTCAAACTCTCCCAGTTCCTACACCTAGTTTTCCATTTACTATATTGCTTTTCTTGCAGAGTTTGAATTTTAAATCTAGTCATTCTTTAAAATGAATATATACTTCTTGATCCTTACTGGGATGAGAGAAATAAGATGAATATAAGAAAAGCATGATGAATACAGAAAATAGTTGAAATATATCTCTGAATTGATGCAAGGTGAAATAAGCAGAACCAGGTAAACTAAATCCAGTGACTACAATGGTGTAAATTAAAAGAACAACAACAGTGCTGAAATTAATGTTTGGAAACTATAATACCCAAGTTTGGTCTCAAAAAAGAAAGATGAAAGGTCATTTCTTCCTTTTTCCTTGAAGTGGTTGGAGTCTACAGGTGAGAAACATTACATAATAAACATCAAACTTTTTTCATGTGTTGAATGGTTTCAAGGAATATTTTCCCTCCTTTATTCTGTGTTATAAGGGATTGATCTCAAAGTGAGAATAGGGAAATAGGAATGAGGATTGAATGAAGGGTGCAGGGAAATGTAGATTATGTAAAAACCAGATATAAAAAAAATTTACTCTTCTTAAATAGGCAAAAAACCAGGAGAACAATATGCACATAGGAAAAGACTAAGGTAAATGAAAAAAGAATACTGGCAAGCATACAATCAAACTCAGAGTAATTATAGAATCTAATTTTGGTCTTATATAGTATAGTATAGATAAAATTTACCTCCCTTCTTTTCTGTAGAGAGATGGAAGGCTATAAATAAAGGAATGTTGTATACACTGTTGTGTGGTAACTGAAGCACTGGTTTTGTATAATTTTTTTAATTATAAAAAGGGGAGAAGGGCTTAAAGAAATCCAGAAATTACTAATAACAAAAAACCCTTAATAATTCCTTTCCCAACTCTGTTATAGATTCTCTTGATTTGACTACTGTCACCTTTCTCCTATATCCCTCCCCCATCCTTTAGGTAGTGCTTTTCTCTCATTAGAATGTAAATTCTTTGAGAACACAGACTGTTTGTATCCCTAGGACTTAGCTCAGTGCCTGACACATAATAAATGCTTAATAAATATTTATTGAAAAAAAAATTGACCGATAATTTTTTGAAGTTCAAAATGAAGAAATAAAATCTATAAGCCAGATAGAAAAGGAAAAAAAAAAAAAAGAAGGCAAAGAATTGTAGAATATTTTATGAAAGGCTTTACTAAAAATTGATTATAAATTGTCAATCAGGCTACAGGATAGGGCTATAATGTAGTTAGATGTTCCAGAATTAATGATTTCGAACATGATAGAACCTAGTATGTTTCAGTGGCTGTAATCTCATTTCCCCTCCCCAATGACATTCCCTCTGCCCCTTTTCATTATTCAGCATTAGTGCAGGATATCAATATCCAGCACCAGTGCCAATACCCCCCACCTTAAAGGCATTGCTTTTTATTCAAGTTCTCTCAGGCAAATTCAATTTTTCTTTCACATTAGTCATAAAGAATGCTGTTTTTCATGACCACACCAAAGGGTTTTTCCTATCTGGAAATTACAAGACCTTTATGTGTTTGTGATACTTTCACATGCCCCAAAGTGTCTGGGGAAGGGCTTTCTCCTACTAACTTAATGTGGTGTTAACATTTCATTATTCTTCTACCTTTTCTGAATGCTAATATCTCTACTCATTATTACTGGACTCTACTGTGACTGAAAGATTTTAATGGGACTTTCCCAACAATTTCAGTGAAAGGATTCAGTCCTGTGAGTCCATGTTCCTAACCTAAGCAGATAGTAGGCAAGATGTCAGAAGGCAAAGATCTCATTAAATGAACAGTAAAATTGGAGTGAGAAAACTAAAATTCAAATCTTAATTTTGCTATTTACTCTTTGATCTTATACATTTCATTCCCTCTGTTCTTCATTTCCTTGTAACACTCTTATGGGTTTCTGTCTCATGAACCCAGGAACCTCATCATACTGCACAATCAAATTAACCCTGGTATTCACAGATCATTATACTGTCTCTTTGATTGGAAGTGAGAATCCTCCAAAAATCCACAGTTAAGGTTAAGTGTTGAAACCAGAGTCATCTCTACATTTCCCATTAGTCTTGTACTTTGATTTCTCCCTCTTTACTTGCCCCACTGGATACTTTCCCCTCCCTCTTCCTGATTTTTAGCTTCCTTTTATGTTTTTCCCCATTAGATAGTAAGTTCCTTGCAGGCAGGGACTATTTTTCCCCATATTTGTATTTCCAGAGCTTAGTATGAAGTCTGGCACAAAGTAGAAACTTAATTTTTTAAGTTATTTATTTTTAGTACACATTGTTTATAAATTATGTTGGGACAGAAAAATCAGAGCAAGTGGGAAAAACCATGGGACAGATTAAAAAACAGAAAAAAGAAATGAACATAGCATGTGTTGATTTGCAATCTCCTTAGTTCTTTCTCTGGTTGCAGATAGTATTTTCTGTCCAAAGTCTATTGGGATTCTTTTGGATTACTGAACCACTGAGAATTGATAATTGATCATTGTACATTCTTGCTGTTTTTTGTGTACAATGTATTCCTGGTCCTGCTTGTTTCACTCAGCATCAGTTCCTGTAAATCTTTCCAAGCCTTTCTAAAATCAGCTTATTCATCATTTTTTATAGAACAATAATATTCTATTACATGCATGTACCATAACTTATTTAGCCATTCCCCAATTGATGGGTATCAACTCATTTTCCAATTTTTTGTTACCACAAAAAGTTGCTACAAACAATTTTGCACATGTGGGTCCCTTTTCTCTTTTATGATTTCCTTGGGATACCGGCCCTGTCAAAGGGTTTTATAGCCCATTGGGCATAGTTCCAAATTGCTCTCCAAAATGGTTGGATCAGTTCACAACTCCACCAACAATGCATCAGTGTCCCAGTTTTCCCACACCCCATCCAACATTTATCATTATCTTTTCCTCTCATTTTAGCCAATCTGGGAGGTATGAGGTAAATATTTATTGATGCACACTGACTTTGGACCTCATTTTCCTTATATGTAAATTTGGGGGGGGGGTCATTGAATTAAAGTCTGTAAAGTCTGTCCTAATAGAAAATCTATGATCCTAGGATGCTAAAAACAGTAACATTAATATGGCAAGAACAACAGAGAAAAATGAAAGCCATTGGCCCATAGAACTCCCCTGAGACAACGTCTTTCCAATGTGGACCTCACATGAACCACTACTAAAACAAGGAGTAGCAAGATAGTAAGGGCCTAAAGACCATTAGGCTTTATCATGTGCCTTGCAATGACATCCTAGTGACATAACTTGACCTTCCATTCACCGATGAACTGAGATTTCTTATATATGTTGCCTCTCATTTTTAGAATCTGAGTTTCTTGAGATCAAGGACTGGTGCAACTTTTTACTTTTATCTCTAGAGATAAGCAGAACATTTGGCACACAGTAAGTTCTTAGTAAGTATAGTTCTTAAAAAAATTAATCCATTCCTTTACAAAAACCTCTCTATTCAAGAGGTAACAAACGTAGTATAAGGAATAAATAAGGACTATGGAGTTTCCATCCAGGGAGATATTCAGGGAAGAGCAGATTCAACCAGTCATCTGCTTTAGCTTTCATCTCCCTGACAATATCTTCTCCTTATCAAAAAGCATTTATTAAACACTTATTATGTACTGAGCTCTATGCTAAGATCTGGTGGTACAAAGCAAAGCAAAAACACTGGCAGTTCACACTACACAAACAATACATATAAGGTACATTGATGTCAAAAGGAAGGCACGCAATGCATTATGTGGAAGGGGAAGCCAGTTGCTGTTTAAGAAGATAGGATTGGTGCGGAGTCTTGAGGACTGGGAAACCAGAAGATGGGAAGGGGGATGTGAGGAGAGAGAACATTCTGGTTGTGGGAGTCAGCCAATAAATAAGTAGAGTCAGGAGAGGGAATGTCATTGTTGAGGAATAAGACAAGGTCAGTCCTTGGATTATAGAGAATGGAAGGGAATCAAGTTTAAGATGATTTGCAAAGAAAGATTGGAAGGAGTCAAGTTAGAAAAGGTTTCCAAAGCCCAACAGAGGATTTTGTATCTGGTCCAAGAGGTAAAAGGGAGACACTGAAGGGATTGGACCTGATCAGAAGACCATAAGATATTAAAGTTAGAGCTGAAAGGAATTTCAGCAGCCAAATAACTATCATTTTACAGATAAAGAAACTGGGGTGAGAAATTAAGTGGCTTGCCTAAGGTCATACATAGTGAAAGATAATATATGAACCCAGATCTTTGAGGTCCCTTCCATCTGTAGGACTTGAAGATTTAATGTGTCTGCTCATTTTCTTGTGTAACCTAGTTTTAAACAGAAGGAAAAATACCATAAATAAGTGAACAACTCAAATTGATGGAATAAAGAACTGATAATCTTTGGTCTCTAAATATTCATATCTACTTTAAGAATTAGTAGATGTTTTTCCTAGAATTGGTCTCAGGGAGTTCTAAATTTAAATTCACATCAGACATCAGCTATATGATCACCAGCAAAAAAAATTAAGTTTATAAAACTCAGTATTCCCATCTATAAAATGGACATAACACTTGTAGACACTTCATAGGGTTATGATAAACAAATGTCAGCTATTATGATGATATCTATGATCAATATTCATTCTGCTCCTGCTGTACTTCTGACTTTCTAAACTTCAATGTCACACCACTATCTTGGTATTTTCATTATCTCCCAAACTCTTTTCAATTCTCCTTTGAAGTTGTTTTCTCCTATGAGGTTAGGGACTATCTTGCTTGAATCCTCAAGTACTTAATATTGTGGGTGACACATAGTAAGCACATAATACTTTTTGCTTTATGAATGATTGTTTTATGAATGGTTACTTTATGAAGCACATTGGATATGGTAATTCCAATATTCTTAAAGCTCCCTCATCTCATCCACCTGGATACCCCTCGAACTAACACATTCACCCAAGCCTCTTCATACTTTACCTCAGTAGACAGTCATCAGAGAACTAGCACCAATCCCCAATCCCTAAAAAAATATTGCTTAATGGCTCTTTCAGCTCAACTAGATTGGTCTACAAATATACAGGAGAGCCCTACATGGAGCCTTTCCAGTTTATTATGATCTTACAGAGCTCAGGCTCTGCTACTCTAGGCTTTGTGAATCCCAGGACACCTACCTACCAAGATGCACCAAGAAGACTTAAGAGTAGAAAACTTAAAAGATTTTAATTTCCACTTAGATTTTAAGATACATTTCTTTGCTTGCATTGCCATTTTATTATGCAAATCATGCATCAAATTCTTCTTTCTGAAGGAAAGATTCAAGATGAATCTTTTGAGATCATTTTGGCTCACTAAGAAATATGGTACAGATAGAGTTAGTTTATTATTGTTAATTAATTTTTATCAATCATGCTTGACCATGATCCCAGATAAAATTAGAGAATGGTGGAATGAGAAGTTGGATGGTCTTGAAAGAGAGCTCAGAATTAAGAGGGGGGGGAGAGAATATTCTAGTATTGGGGAATGATCTGAGCAGAGAGGTATGGTACTTGGTCTCATGGACAACTTTAGAAATGGGAACTAGAATATCTAGGCATCTTATTTTTAGTTGTATAGGCCTAAGCCGGACTCTTAACCTCTAAAAGAAGGACCATACTTAATACTACTTGCTTTTCTGTGTTCTTGTAAGGGCAGCATTTTTTAAGTGTTATAACACTATACTGATATGAGATTATTACTAGTGATGGTGTGAAAACCTTCAACAATAAGGATCTTTTGCCTTAGATCTGGGAGTATTAAAGTCTGACTAGTTTGATACATGAGGAAATTCAGGTCAGGGAGAGATTGGGTAATTTTTCCCAGTGTTTCATAGGTAGAGGAATTGAGCAACCATAGTAACATATGTCATTTGTCTTATCACAAAATAAAGGGCTGCCTATCATAGAAAATGGAAATTTTTTTTGAATCACTGAAAATGTGCATTTGTAAAAAGTGATATTAAAAAAGTAGATTGCATACTACAATATGTGGTTACCTATCTTGCCCAGTCCCAATATTGACAAGGTGGAATGATTAATTCTAGAGAAAAGTGCACTAAGACATAGCACTTAGTATAGTGCCTAGAAGATAGTCTACACTTAATAAATGCTGATTGAGACATTAAGAAGCATTATCTGGCCTTTGGGCAGTGAGGAAAGAAATTAAGAACTGTTAAAAAACAAACATTATTTTGCATGGAACTAAATGGATCCCTGCACTCTTAGACCCTTCAAACTTATATGCTCATCATATTCTGGCAAAGCACAATAATTAATGCTCATAATAGCAATCCTAGCCAATGAGAAGACAAAGTGAGCACTGAACGTCAGATAGAAATTTTGCAAATATGTAGAATATGTAAATATGCATATCCCTGACACACAGACCACAACTGTTTATTGAGGTCCCTTAGTGGATACAGTATTACATTCAGGATCCCAATGATCCAAGTTCAAACCCTCATCTCAGATACTTAATATTTCTGTGATCTTGAGCAAGACACTTAATCCCTGAAGCACTATTTACTCATCTGAAAAAGGAGTGCATGCTTTCCTTCCGGGGGTTGGAGCCATGGTGGCGGAGATCAGACAGGATTCTCTGTAACCTGCTCTAACCTCCCCTCAAACCAACAAAATATGAAGCCTCTAGACTGATTCTGAAGCAAAAAAATCCACAATATCCTGAGAACAACACGATTCTAGAAGAAGATACTCTGGAAGAACCTCAAAACAGGTCTGTTTTAATGGGGCAGGGGGTGGCCTACTGAACCCAGACTGCAGCACAGGGAGACTGGGGCAGGGAGCTGGAGCAGGGAGCTGGAACAGGAGTCAGAACAGGAGTGGGAGCGTTGTGCTTTTCACACACCTGGGAGTCTTCTGCGAGCCTCTTGGAACAATTTGTCCTGATTGTGGGCAGGTGGTTTGGAGGGTCTGCCTTTTGAGGGGGATAGATTGTGAACCACTGAACCCCTGATGAGCATCGTAACTAGCTGCCATTACACAGCACCTTAAAGCAATCAATGAAACAACAGGACTGATAAGCACCAGAAATAATTCAATCAGCTGAGCTGCCCAGCCCCTGACATAATTCAATCAGCAGAACTGCCCAGTTCCTGAAATAACTCAATCAGCAGAACTGCCCCAGGGCAAATTAAAGCAGCTGTCCCACCTTTGCCCTAAACAGACCTCACACCTTTAAAAAAAAA